>NNCF01129291.1:0-66893 GCA_002313205.1 Laupala kohalensis
ATCTGACCGCAACATCCGGTCTTATCTAACCACATCCGGTGATAAGCCAACCGGATATCCGGGCCGGAAACGGCCAAAATACCTACTATATAGTTTCATTTTTATAATTGATTAAAAATTAATTTTTTTTCTCATCCCATTCGTATCTTATTAAAACACTCTACATCCTTAAGGATAAAAATTCTTTAAATTGAGTAAATAGGTATAAAAATATGCATTTGTTAAAATAGTGGGGAGGTAGAGAAATAAAAAAATGTTAGTCATTCACATGTAATTAATTACCCGTACAACTAAATTTGCACCTCGCTAAATTTGAAATTGCATGAAATTGAAGTAATGTTAAAAAATAAAATAGTAAAAGATGCTCACTAATCTGTAATATCACATTACGCATTGCTTGTTTCCCCCGGGCCATTCGATGCTTCCAACATTTACCAGCATAGTAACGTTTGTAAAATCTAGAAATCTCTTAGATTGCGGTGAACCTCACCGCCAGGTAATAGATTAATCATGATTGAATGAGAATGATAGACGGACCCAAGAGGCGAACGGGATGGCGCAGTCGGTAGGCGCATGAGCGCGCAGAGCTCAAGGTCCCGGGTTCGAACCCCGGTCCCGTCTCCCATTTTTATTCGACGTAACATGATTAATTAGTTTGTAAAATCGTAACTTTTTACTGAAAATTTGGTCCAATTTGTAAGCAGGACACGAACTTAACAGAACAATCTTAACTTGCCGGGCCCACTTTCTTTAACGATTAAGCTATCAGAGACCGACAAATTTGTCGATTCTTGTGGATTACCACCATTGTATTAATAAAATCGAACACTACAAAAGTCAGCCTCATTTAGATATCGTACATTGTTAGATGAGATGACATTTGAATGTTTTGACGAGGCCTTAATGCGTAACACAAGAGTTGAAGATTCAATATTCATGAAACTATACCCTGTGTAAATGTAGCGGATTTGGTATTTGATACAATGTTTTAAGTTCGTATAAAAATAATGTTTTTGTCTTTTTAGTGGAATTATCGTACAATTGACCTTATCATACAGAGTCAAATCGTACATCGTGTACATGGCTAAATTATAGTACAAAATGATCATTATCGTACATTTGGCGACTCTGGCTGATAACTTTGACTCTATTCAAAAGTTAACCTAAATTATCGAAGAAACCCAACCCCATATCTCTCCTTCCCAATTCCCCTCCAAAGTCCAACGGTTTGGTGGGAGAGCAGGCCTGAATGGCCTGAACCCCGCTAAGAGACATAAAATAAATAAGAAAAAAGGGATATAAAACAGTCGTGTTAAAACACTTCAACTTAAGGCTGTAGTTTAAGCAAGATTAACATATATCCTCATCAAATTACATGGGTTATGTGTTTTGTGCATTTGACGAAGATGAAAACTGTCTTAGAATCGTAAAATTTGTACAAATGGTTTAGATTTTACAAGCGTGTCTTTAGTTTTCGTCACATTGTTTCAGCGTAATACATTCCACAGACCACTCAAATATACTTGTAGGTGAACCCCCTGTGAAGATACTAGAGACAAAACAATAACCGGAGAGTAAATACATCTTTGCAACCCAATACTGTATTATGTTATCAAGCGAATGTATTTGGTTTAGCGCGAAACAAATATATATAGACTATGAATAAAACATTTGATTTTAATTATTTGTTTTTATATTACTCAGCAATAATATAAGTCGTCTCTGCAATCATAAATGATTATTTTTTAAGTTATTTAAAATTAAACTAGCAATGAGCAAGTTTAGCGCAATGCTTACAATACACTGAATGCACCACTATGGAACAAAAAGGGCGGCTGCGTACACCTATCTTTATAGAGCTGTAGTCAGAGTAAACGAAACTTAAAGACATTACGCCGAATTAAACTATGCAGTAGAACCGACTCCAGCAAATCAGAAGATAGAGCTGTATTTTCCTTGAAGATTCCCTCCACTAATGGAGTTTTCTTGTGACACAACACACGAGTGATCGATCACCTACTAATGGGAACATCTGATGGTTATAAGACGTGGTTTTTAATCGTCTACCATGTTTCGTTGATTTATCTTCAATAACGTCACGTTAAATGAATCTCTCTTGTTTTTCAGAATATGTGTATAGTCAAAGCTATTCTGAAGTCATCACTTTTACCTGAAGGAGGTCTCCATTATCAGCATTTACAACAATCTGACAACCACATCGTAAGGTAGCGCCGCCGGTTCTGTGTCTTCATAAGGTGTCAACTTGTAATTCAGAATCAGCAAGTATCTATCACTTCAAATGCAACTGATATTTAGACCTTAGAAACTATGTAATTATGGAATATCACCCAACATCTGAGTAACACGCAATGTATGTAGCACTTGCATTTTTCATTGTGTTGTTTTGTTAAGTCAGGTTACTGTTTGTCTTGATTTGACAACTCATTAATATCATTCTAAGTTGTTAGCATTAAAACCATGTACTATCATTGTCCAGTCAACATTTCAAGTGTAGTTTAGTTAATTACTGTATTACCTACAAAAATCTTGTATGGAATAAGGCATTAATCAACTGTTTTCAAATACCGTCTGAGAACAGGCGGTGGTCTCAGAATGTCCAGGGCAAAGAGGAACATCCACGTGGTGCCCCCTGGGCATCGTGCTATGGATAGAGCAACCTGCCCCGTGAACAGCGTGCACCGTCAAGAATGCACGCTGGTGAACACCTCTGCTACAGAAGAATCTAACTTTGTACAAAGGTTCTTTTCAGAACCAGTTTTGACGATTGCCTCAGTGAATATTGTAAGAAATGATTAATTTCTCACATTTAAGTTTATTCGATTATTTGAAAAGTATAAATGTTTCGTAAGCGAGCGGAATTTTACCGCGACCCGTAGAGAAGGACAGCATTGGAAGGGGGGAGACGTTAGGTCTTGCCGCTTGAGGGTCTGAGCGAGCTTCCTTGTTTTGAAGAGATATCGTAAATCTGCCAAGTGGAGTGGGGTAGCGTCCTACGGATTTACATATGCGAGAAGCAGAAGGAAAGTGTTACAAAAATAACGAGTAGCGTAGATGAAATTGAAACAAAAGGGCAGAAAAGTTTTTAATATTTTTGGAATAAAATAAGACGGTCAGTTATCCGTGACAGATGAGGTTACGTGTACACAGTTGCAGCGAGAAGACGCGGAAACTACTAGGAAGGAGGGACGGTGTGTTTTTTGTAAGCATACGAACAATGAGGGTGCACGAGCTAAGAGAACAATAGAGTTGAGACTCGCTCTTAGAAGTGTCAGTGTGAATAGGTGACGAAAAACAGCGGACAGGCGACTGCTTGGCAAGCGTCGAAGAGCCGGAGATAAAGGAAGTTTCTAAGAGATAGGTTTCACATCGCAAATTTTTGAAAGCTGTCAAAATTAAGTATCACGTCGTTAATAAATTGAAAAGTAGTATGTGATTAAAATCATTGAGGGGATGTTTGGAAAAAGACAAAGCCTTGAAAATTTGGAAATTTCCCAAAAGCGAGTCTGATTGGCCCGGGATACACGCGTCACAACGAACATTACCAATAACAGCGACTCCACGTGGAGTAAAACAATTAAACTTCACTGGACTACAAGTCACATGTTTTTTGGAAGAGAATACTAAGAGTTACTAATGACTAAGACTAGAATTATCTTTACGAGATCACTAGGACTTCTACGATTCGATTCTAAATAACTTTTATGAATTTATTCTAAATTCATTCTCGAGCATTTTCGACTTCGAGTTTTTTTCAACAAGTGGTATTTCAACCACTAATTTTCATCTTTACGAACAGAGCATAATGTTCTGTAAAACTTCAACTTGGTCTGCTCATTAGTCGCGATACTTCAACTTTGTGAGTGGAGATCATCACTCAACGCAAGCGATTATTAGTTCGGAAGTCAGTATGGAATGCTCGGTCGAAATGATTAAATTTAGTTAGTAAAACATGAACTTTGACTACGCAGAGCAATCACGGCGTCAGAGGCCTGCTGGTTTCTTGGAAGGAGCGAAGGAACGGAGCTTAGATGTCTACAATTAGCGGGTCAATGGTATCTGGCGGTGAACGAGCAGACAACTGTAGGGAAGAAGGTCTGCATGAATGAATTGCTACTATGAGAGAGGCACCGACCTACAACTACAACTTTTTGACTGACGACGCATCTTCACAAGGTAATACGAGCTGGCTGTGCCCAGCATTTATGTCGTGTGGCAGAGAGAATATCTTGTGCATCAAACTTGAACTAACGCCCTAGCCTGGAACTTTTGTTTGTCTCATTTTAAAAAATTAAGGGAAAAGATGGACAGTAAATAATTGATCCTCTCTAATAAATGTTAATATTAATAACTGGTACAATTAGTTACCAGGAGTTGAAGAGAGAAATTTCATTTGTGATGAGTAATATTGTGATTTTTGGGGGGATTGTGCATGAAACATTATCTTATATGCATGAACCATTTGTATGAATAAATAATTAAACCAATTATATTTAAAACGGCGTTTTCCTGTGACAAGGAACCATTGTGTGTTGTCCTCACTTAATACATGAGCCGAACCCGCCTGTAAATTTAGGAATTGATAGTGGGAGTGGGAGTTATGCTGGAGAAGTTGAATTAAGGTGAGTGTTACCCACTACACCACCCCTGACTCGTTACAATATAAAACTATCTAATTGCAAAGAAGATTTTTAGGAAATATGTGTCAGACACATAAATGTGATATACTTGGCATACAAGAAACCCACAAAAATATTTACAACTAACTGCACCAGTGTTCCTGGAATGAAACTAATTGCGGAAAGGTCACATGTACAGTGCAGTCCTTGCCAAGCCTGATATCAAAATAGAGTCGGTATCAATTGCAGAAAAATGCAATTTTGAAATTATCATCGTAGAATTGAGCAACTGTGCAATCACATCATTGTACAAACCCCCGAACACAGGTTTTGCCTCTAAACCCCCAATGAATCTCAAATGGGGTTAACCAACGATCATATTGGTGACTTTAACAACCACAGTCATGTATGGGGATATGCCCAGTAAGATAAAGGCGGGGAATCTCTGTTACCATGTCAGAATCACATAAATTATCTCTTTTTCATAATAGTCTGCCTCCGTCTTTCAATAGTGGAAGGTGGCAAAGGGGCTATAATCCGGACCTTCTGTCTGTAAGTGATACAATTCCACAATGTGTTAAGCAAATGTGTTCCGCAATTCCGAATTCACTTCACAGACCAATACCGTGTAAAATAATGGATATTGTACAATAACACCTCAGAAAATCCGATTTAAACGTAGATACAATTTTAAGAAAGCAAACTGGTCCAGTTTCATAAAAAGGGTGGATGAAATGGTCATAGACCGAACCCCAAATAATATGAAAAGTTCGTGGAAGTCATTAAATTTTGCTCTGGTGCATCCATCCAGAGAGGATGCAGGACAAATTACATACAAGACGTTGATCAAGAAACCATTGACCGACTCGAGGAATACTATACCCTCTTTGAAGAAAACCCCTTTAGTCAAGATACTATGGTAAAAGTAAAACAAGTGACATGTTCCATATCTCAATCAAGACGATGGGTAAAGGTCATGGAGGAAACTAATATGGGGAGAAGCAGTGAAAAAACATGGAGACTCTTACGAAGGCTGACAAACAATACCATAAATTCACCGAGTCACGCAAAAGTCAAGTCAGAACAAATTGCCATCCAGCTGCTAAAAAGTGGAAAGACTATCGGAAACCAGAAATATAAAAAGAAAAACAAGCAGCGACATATACAACAAGAAATCAGCAACCTCTCTAAACCAATAACCCTTGATGAGCTCAACAAGGCAATAAAGAATGGAAAAGCAGTTGGCCTCGATGCCATTAGAGTTTAACAAATCAAACAGTTGTGGATGAAGACAGGAAAGTGGCTTGTGGGCCCTATGAACAAAGGTATGCACACGAATAATCTACCAAAACTGGAGGAAAACACGAATTATAGCCATATTAAAACCAGAAAAGGAGAAAAACGACCGTCGGAACTACAGACACATCTCGCTTCTCCGACACCTTTATAAAGTCTTTGAGAAGATTCTGCTCCACAGACTCGCTGACATTATCAAACTAGGTCTAATATGGCTTCCGTGCAGGTAAGAGCTGTACAGCTCAGGTTCTGAAATTAGTATAACATATGGAGGATGGGTTTAAAAAAAGGAAAATTACTGGAGCCGTTTTTATAGATCTTACCTCGCCACACGACACCGTTAAACAAGTTGTACTACCAAACTCAAGATTCAAATTTTACCAGGATAGTTGAAAATTTACTTTGAAATAGAAAATTCTTTGTAGAATTCCAGGGGCGTAAAAGTCAGTGGAAGATTCAGAAAAGTGGGCTTTTCCAGTGTGCTGGCTCCGCTGCTTTTCAACGTCCACACCAATGACCAGCCATTACCAAAAGGGACGAAAAATTTCATTTACGCAGACGATTGCGCTATTTCTGTCCAAGCGGATAATTTTGAAACAATCGAAGAGGAGCTCTCGAGCGCGCTAATGGAACTCTCTAAGTACTACAAAGAGAATCAACTTAGACCGAATCCCTCAAAACCCCAAGTATGAGCTTTTCATCTGAGAACATATATGCCTCCCGGAAACTACATGTTGAATGGGAAAACACACAGTTGCAGCACTGCTCAACACCAAAATATTTAGGAAAAACTGTGGATCGAGCAATCACTTATAGAACACATTGCCAGGTCACCAAACAAAAAGTTGATGCCCGAAACAACATCATAAGAACACTGACCGGTACAACATGGGGTGCACATGCGTCAATACTTAACACATGTAGTTTAGTTTTGTGCTATCCTGTCGCAGAAATTGCCTGCCCGGTGTGGTACAAATCTAGCTAGTACATATTGCTTTAAGCTCGACTTCTCACCTTATAACAGGTTGTTTGAGACCAACTCCGCTGGAAAAACTGTACTGGTTGGCCAGCATAGCGCCACCTGGTATCCGCCGAGAGGTTGTTTTCAGGAATGAAAACATAGACAACAACATCAAGAGCCCACCCCCTATTCGGACAGCAGTCAGCTCCACACCGCCTTAAATCTAGGAAGATGCGTGACAGATGACCCTACCGAGCCAGTTCATCGGACGAGGCTAAAAATTTGGCGATTACGAAATAACCATCTTCGAGGCTAGATATTGCCATCGAACTTCCACCCGTGCATAAAGAGGACTGGCCGACCTGGAAAACCATAAACAGACTTCGAACGGGAGGCGCTAGGTCGAGAGTTAATAGGAAGAAATGGAGCTTCCCTTGCGAAACTTCAGCGTGTGAATGTGGTGAGGAGCAAAGCACTGCACACTTTCATGAGTGCCGACTTGCCCCAGCAGTGTGCAAGACTTGATGGAAGTGACTGAAAATTCCTGTGACGTGACCAGATTCTGATCTAACGATGTATAAACATTGCGTATACATGAGTGTTGTTCCTTTCCTCTTCTTGTTTTTTAATGTATCAGATGCTTCTAACACAATTGTAATGTAATGGAATTGTTTTCACAGTCTCAACTTTTGCTACTGTACAACTTATGTAATTCTGTTTCAATTTAGAGTATATGATGTATTTTAGGGTAGAGTATCTGGACTTATGTACTGTTCAAGATTCAATTAAAGTCTTTGTGTTGAGAACTGAAATACAAGCGGTGTATCTCCTTCAAATCTTCTTCCATCTCCACTCCTTGAAATCTAATTTGGGCTTATTTTAACGCCCTTTCAGTGTAATATCCCTACTGGTTTATTACACTGTCTCATTTATTTCTCTCTTTACTGATCTTACATTGTTTCTGAAAATGTAACGAAATCTGGTAACCGCTAGCAAAATTGATTAAAACACAGATATACAAAGTTAAATATGTAATAATTTTAGAGGTATTACCTTAAATTTATTAGAAGCTGAAATGAAAGTATTCGTCACAACTGTAAATAGGATTGTTTAAGGGAATTAAAAATGTTATTCAACCTTTTGAAATAAAAAACACATGAAAAACGACGTTTTTTTTAAATTAAAGATTTTAATAACTTAACAAGATAGTTTAGTGACCTCAAAAGTTAAAAGAATTCAATTTCTTTGAAATTGTATTTCTGATTTTGTAAATGTATTCTTGAAATTTTCTGTTTCTGTTTCACGATCGAACAGATTTTGTTGTCACTTCTACGCATGAATACTCCAGTTACGAGAAAACCGGTTACTTGTTGGCTGAAAGTATTATATAAGTGTTAAAAATGAATAATGACCAACAAATTGCATTTATTTCGTACATGTTTATGCATCAATTTATTTTATATTTCGTACAAGACATTAATAGCTCTCATTAATTATTTTAAGTCATTTTACTAATAGTTATTTATTTTCAACCAGAATTCATTAACACTAATCCATTAATAATATTATAATTTGCGGATATTGATTCCAATTTTCACTACACCAAGCCTCACACGCCAGTATTGACGGGAAGCTCCGAGTCAGTTCTATTAGCAGTCAAAACGCTAGGAGACCCCATTTCTGTCTCATTATCAACCCTTATTAACACTGTCACAGGAACTGTAGTGGAAGTAATAGTATCAATTTTGCTCAAGGCTGTATCTGTTGTGTTGCTGGATTCCACAGTAACTACTCTAGGGTCTGGAACTTTAAAATATTTTGTAACGTTGCAAGGAATAGACATAGCAGTCAAATTGCATAGAACGATTTGGACGCTACATTTTAACTTATTTGAAGACACGTTGCAATGTCCATTCGTTGAGTTACATTGTATCACGTTCCGAGATACGTTGCAAGTGACCGTCGATATGTTGCATTGAACTCTCTCGCCTACGCTGTGATGCGGTTTGAAGTGCAAATGAGAAATTCTTTCAGATTTACTCAAAGTTACGTTGTCAACAGCGTTCTTGCCATTCGTGTTCGTGTTGGTGATGGTCTCCAGGTCACTAGTGTTATTGCTGATCGCCTGCCAAGCATTCGCCGCAACTCCGCAAACATAAGTCGTAACATTGCAAGGAACAGCTGATGCCGAAACATTGCACAAACTTTCAGACGTATTACATGTTGACGGTTCATAAGATACATTGCACGTAAACGAAGTGATATTGCATCTCACTGGCAAAAATGGCGAGTAACATGGTTTTCCACGACACAAGCGCTCTTTTGACGGGGTGTGACACTTCAATCCTTTCACGCTGCACGACACAGTGACGCAATCCTCTGCCGTTGAGTTGCAAGTTCGAGCGGAAGACACATTGCAGGAATACGAAGTTATATTGCAAGGAACACCTCGTGATGTCACGAAACAAGCAGGAGCTTGCCTCGTCGTGTTCACCCAAGTGTACCACACTTGACCTTGTATATCTCCTTCGGGTTCAATGGATTGAGCAACCTGCAAGATTAAAAAGAACACAGGTATCATTTTTTAGATTACAGAGACCATATTAAAACTAGACATTTGATCGATATAAAGAGTAATTATGAAACTTTATTCTCTTTCTCACAAATATTCACAACAAAGGAAACATAAAATACACTTCCCGGATCACTGTGTCAAAAGTTATCTAAAAACCGACGTTTCGACATAACCATTCAGACCGTCATCAGGATGACCCATCAGGGAGCTATCAGGGTTAAGTCGAAAGTCTATTTTTAGATGACTTTTGACACAGTGTTCCGAGAAGCGTATTTAATGAACTATGTCCTGCGTAAAACTGAAAAATATCAAAAAAAGCATAAAGCTCAGAAAAAGTGTGATGTGTTTAGGTAGCTCAAAAAAGTCTAGACATTCATAATTCAGTTACTTATTATTTCACAAAAACAGCGAACCTTTTAGATTTTTTACACAACAATCAGCGTATGTTACGTCTGTATGTATAATGTAAATATAACATAAATATGCTAATGTTACAACTGAAATGTTACATATATTTCTATCGATGTGCGAGACATATCAACGGTAGAAGGGTAATATAAGGAAATGATTTATTTTGAATCCAATTCTTCACTGAGAAATGAATAGTTATTGCCGAATAGAGCTAATAAGCACGCAGAAACAAGCTGACGGTGGGTTCAGGTTCATCATGGTCTAACAGGATCATATTACAAAGTGTGTTTAGTTGCGAGCAATACAAACCAAAAGATACAAGTTATGATCATATTTTTGACCTACGGAGTCCCTTGTACCTTACACTCTCACAATGATAGAGAGTTTGTCAACTCTGTCATCAACGAATTAACTTCACTTCGGCTCGATTTAAAATTGCTAAATGGAAAGCCAAGGCACAGTCAAAGCCAAGGGTCGGTTGAGCGAGCAAACCAAGATGTTGAAAATATTCTCGCCTTGTAATACAACATTCTTTTGTTTTATAACCCTATACTGAACACCCTTTTGTTTTCAAACATGGAAGAAACATGTTTGTAATGAACAATTACGTGTAATAGTTATTACTTACATTAACTACTTGTAATTGATGAACACGGTATTGCCGGTTTCGGGTTTTTGCGGTTAACCATAAGTCATGGCAAATATTTTTTTCTCCTAAACGGGGGAAAGTGTGGGGAATCTAAGAAGTACATTTCAATGTGTGCGGTATGTGTTTACGACTGGTGCCTGAAGATAATATCTGAATGTAGGATTCTGGTAGGACAGAGACAGAATACTGCCATATGCTTACGAACATTGTTCAGGTTCGTAGGCACATGCCCATGTTTTATCGACTGCAATGATGCGATTCAACTTGGCTTTTCCTTCTAGCTGAAGTATCTCCAGACTGATGCGACATGTCTAACAGTGAGTCCACTTCTGTACCTTAGTTAAGTGATGTTGCAACCACTATGCAAAAACTATCTGCATCTGAGTTGTTCGATTGTAAAGTAAGACACACTGTTTCTGCTGGTGTTCCTGTGTGCTCTTGCAATTCTATCACAGTCCAGGGTGTTTCCTCACTTAGACGCGGTCCGATCATCATAATCGGTACATCTATGTCTGTGGACACAGGACACCCTGCGCGAGGCAGATCGGCAGTTGATACTTTACCTTGTTTAAAGGTCTCCACCCATCTCGCCACTGTTAAATTGAGAATGGCACGCACATCTACCGCTTCTCTGTATGGCTTTTCCATGTATTACGAGCATTGCCTTAGCTTCGTGACCTCCATTTACGAACGCTGCCATTCACCAACTGAACTTGAGTGCACGCTACTTCCAGCATTATTGTACACGAACATTAACTGGTGGCACAAATCGTTCTCACATAACACACTTTCTGAAGCATACATTTTTGATTTTTCATGCTGTCTCCTCTTATTAAAAAAAATTGCCATGAATTATGGTTCAACATTCATATAAAAACACACAAGGGTCACTGACATATTAGACGAAACACTTTCGGTTTCTGCCTTTTTCAGTCACTTAGAAAATCTTGCACTACACGCACGCAAGCACACACATATATATTCTAACGACCATAAATCGTTAGAGGAATTATTAAATTGAACATAAGCAAAATTGCAGCGAAAACCGATTTGATTAGAACATAAAACCCAGGGAGAAAGGAAATTCAAACTTAGCGCCAAGTGGGAGCGCGTTCTTCCCTGCGCGAGGTGGAGAAAATTTTCTCAGAAGTTAAAAGGCAATGTAAACACACCCTTTGAAAGTTAACCGCGCGTACCCTTTGTGATCACTCGATTGGCTATTGTCTTAGCACATGATCTAGATAGCATTGGGAGTGGGGAGACGAGAGGAGAAAGGGAGGCAATTCACCGTGTATCATTCTCATTACAATCAAGACCATCCGGGGTAGATGGTTCTCTCTAGTCAAAACCGTCCGGGAAAGGCGGTTCTTCTATCGCGCTCACTATTAAGAATCGTATGGAGGAGACGGTTCTACTGCTCACTATAATCAAGACCGTCCGGGGGAGATGATTTTTCATCTATCGAGCCTTTCGCGACTTGGAATCGTCCGAGATAGGCATAGTTTTTCGGAGTCGTAGTAAATTCTCCGAAGCAGATCGAAATTACGGTTAAAAGATATTTTTTCGAGTACGTATTATTTTCTGCCACGTGTAAAGCGCTCCAAGTGAAGCACCAAATATCCGGTTGTATAATGCGAAAGTTAAATCGCGACGTGGTACAAAACCATACAGGCGGGTATTCATATTCCCATGTGTTTGTAGATGTTTCTGTATTCTATTTGTCAGAATACGATCAAACAACTTTTCCAACGTCGGGATGAGGGAGATTGGTCTATAAGAACTTGGCAGATTCACGGGACGCCCTTTCCCTTTCAGGAAGAATTTTACCACACTTATTTTCCAACACCGCGGATAATATGATGACCGCAAGTGTTCATTATATATTTCACTGATGTGTCTGAGATTTATCACATCTATTGTCTGATGAAGCATCTCGTGGCATATATTATTATAACCTGGAGTCTTTTTCACCCCCATTCTCTTCTCGTTTATTAATATTTTTGTCTGAGATATTTCCTCTTTATCTGTGTTTAGTACGTTTTCATATTTCCATGTCTGTATCTGATCCTGTGGAAATAAATTCTCATATAGCGCCTGTCCGGTTTCCTGCCAATTTCTCGCTCGTATAATCCTCTTCATTCATTAGCGTCGTCCATATCTCCTTGCAGCGCACCTTATCAACAATAATAAGGTATGGGAGCCCCCATGCCGAATTGGAGAACGCCCGTTCCACAAAATCCCTCCAACTCACGCGTTCAGCTTGCTGAATCGAAATTTTATAATTTTCCCGTGCTTTACGATATTCTTGTAAAACATCACCACCAGTTTCCCCGCGAGGTTTTGAACGTTGTAACTTATGCCTTAACCTGTTTATTTCACGTTTCTCTCTTCTTAGTTCCGGCGTCCACCATAACTCCCTTTTTCCTTCTTTCTCTTCGGAATATATTTAGAACACTCACGCAAAATTGCCAGTTGCAGCGCGTCTACCCGTGCGTATATTGTTCTACCTGCTTTTTCAAAATCCGCTCTATCTCATTCAAAATTTTATTTTTCTTATCCTTCATTCGTGTCCAATCGACTCGTGGATAATCCACGCTGTTGTTTTCAGATATTTTTCATTCCTCTCTTAACGCTACATCTAACAGAATTCCTCGATCACTGTACAGTCCCGTGGGTAATTGCCACTTGTATACCCTCATATGTCGCTATTTATTGGTTAGCGTTACATCGATCACAGACTCCCACCCATGTCCAACAAAACTTGCTTTTCCATATTACTTTAATATAAGTAATTTTGTTTCTCTTATAAATTTTTCAAATTTTCTCCCCTATTTTGTAGTACATTTATCACCCTATATCTGTGTACGAGCATTAGCTTCCAAATATTGTAATATTTCCCTCTGCCCCAAAGCACTTACTGTTCTACGCAATGTATCCAAATCGCTCTTTATAATCTTATGTTGGCAGTAAATATTAACTAATATAATCCCATACTCTTCACATTGATATTGTATCACCTGGCAGTGTGCTGTCAGGTACTGTTCGTATACTAGTATATCTCCAGGTCCTCTAACGACAATCGCATTCCACGGATTTTCCGCACATTTTACCCTGCAAGCCATCGGAATATGTTGTATTTTCTCTTTCAAATGATATACTTTTTGAAGCAACCTATTGTTATCTCTTCCCTGCGTAGAAACTCCCCAAGTTCTACCGAGGAAATCTTTAGCCGCTCGAAATTTTGTTGAAATACATTAATCATAATTTGTTGCATTTTTGGAACTATTTGCGCTGCGTGGAATTCCATACAGTCCCAACTCTGTGTGCCATTATTATGCTGCAGTCCTTTCCTTCTGCAGTTAACACACTTTGCTATTTCATTCTTCCTTGGACACTCCGAATATTTATGGCCCATCGTTCCGCAATGACCACACGTGTCCTGCATATCACGACAACCAGCCGCTATGTGTCCAAACACCTAACATGACACCTGTGCCTATGTGCCAGCCGCTATGTGCCTATGACACCTGTAACATCTTAGCGACATCAAATCCTCCTCAACTTTGTAGCTTTGTAAGTCTTTGCCCCTTCTGTGTAAGTATCTCCAAAATTGTTCCATTTAATTTTAAAATCCTTTTGACGACGCTTCTCTCTGTATAACACTCGTATGTTCTTCAACACTTTTTCTCTCTCCATATTTGCCAAATTCTTATCTAATATATCATCCACCAATTCACGATTAGACATCCCCTCTGGGAGGCCAAAAACACGGAGCCGTGGTCGCCTCTTTCCCAACACCCGATGATCTAATCTCCCTTATTTATTTACGATCGCAGCTAATTTTGCCTTATCTTCGTTATTCGGCAAGATCACCACCAATCTTTCCTCAGCTGTTTCTCGCATCGCATCTATACATATTTTTGTTCCTGACTTTTGTGTTACCTCCTTCAATTCAACTTGCATTGCTCCTTTTTTACCCTCAATATTATCAGTCAACATTATTTCTTGTCGCATCTTTTGTCGTCTCTTCGTCCGTAAAGCTGTAGCATATGATATCCCTCCACCACCCTGTTGATGTAGTTGCTGTCACATTCTCTTAAAACCCGTATCTATTGCATCATGCATACAGTTTAGAAGTTGTTCTTTCGTTTGTCGTCCTTCTCCCTCTGCCAAACAGCTTCAACTTTCTCCAATTGCTTAAAAACCTTTTCCTGTTTTATCTCTGTATCCTGTAAAATTTTCTGCAGGTTATTCACACGTTCATCTATCACTTCTACTACTTTATGTACCTGCCGGTCACCCTCCTTGCGCAATATATCTAGCACATCATCGTTTTCCCCCAAACAGCTTCAACTTTCTCCAATTGCTTAAAAACCTTTTCCTGTTTTATCTCTGTATCCTGTAAAATTTTCTGCAGGTTATTCACACGTTCATCTATCACTTCTACTACTTTATGTACCTGCCGGTCACCCTCCTTGCGCAATATATCTAGCACATCATCGTTTTCCCCCCTCATTGTTTCCGTTACCCCTTTCAGTATTTTATTTGTTAATACTTCCGTCATACCCTTATCCTCTAGATTCACATAATTGAATAATCCTGCCAGACGGTCCACCAGACCTTTCATTTCCACTCCCTTCTGCATATCCTTCACCATACCGTGCACCACTGCCTGCCACAATTCCTGAGCACCACTCGTTAGGATCGTCTGTACGCACTTTAGAATTACACCAGGCACTTTAGAGTTATGGTAGGATACATAGATAAAAAATTACATCCCTCATTTCACTCCGTTAGGGATGGATTTTCGTTAAATACATTCTTAACGTAAGTCTATACCCTAAAAGAAACATACTTCGCAAATTTCAAGTTTTCAGACTTTGTAGTTTCAGAGATTTCGTGATTAGTCAATAAGTCAGTCAGTCAGTTGTATTTCAAACACATATACTGCATGTCTAAATTAGCGGCACAGTACATTCTTCGTTTTAACAGTTTATAACTTCTGTTTTAAAATGTATCGTAGTGAAGTTAGGGGTGTGGAAGCTCTCATATATTATCAAGACATTCCCTTAGGGGAGGTTTCCGTGCCGCTTCTTCAGTGCTGAAAACCTCATACAGCGTCTAAGGGACAACATATCGTGAAGAGCAAGCAAAATTATTACACCATAAAATGTGGGAGAGACCTAGTGTCGCGTACACAGACTCAATAATCTTCACTCTAGAATCTGAGATTAAGAAAAGAACCAGATCTTGTAACAAATAAGTCTTTCATTAAACCTTTGTCATACTCTAACTGTGATTTCAATAGAATAATTATTTACTGAGTAGCGTCGCATGAAGCGAAGTGAAGGAGGGAGAGTGTCCAGAGCGCGCGTGTTGAGACCTGCTAAAAAGAGAAAGTTGGCATCTCGTTTATCTTACGTATAACAAAAGGAGGACCGTACCATTTTTTGGGAAACGCCTGGCGACTCTCCTTAGGGATTGTTACTGCTGTCTACGTCAAGGAGGGATGCTTACAGTGATACAATGAAAAGGGCATTCGTCAAGATACGAGGAGATCGCTAAGGAGGAGGGGGAGTAGAGGTCTGGGTCGAATAAGAGTCCTTTTGTATTGACTGCCACCTAAATTTCAGAAATTCAACAGACGCTGTTTCGAAACAAAGAGGTTACATCACGATGCTAGATGTCACATGATTAAAGAATGGTCAGGGATTGGTGGAACAACGTATAACGTCAAAGATCAACAACTAAAGAGTGTAGGTCACGTGAAACTTCCTGAAACATACTCGTGAATTGTGGTATGCGTACCACCAATTGAACTCTCTGCGCAAGCCACCGCCACCATCCGGCCAGCAGGTCGCCGCCACCACCACTTCCAGGGTGGTTATATAAGGGAGGAGGCAAAGCACCACAGACGAAGAGTGAAGTGGAGTGAGCAGAGATAGTTACGAGTTACCACGATCTACAACATTTCTACGACAACAACCACGCTGCTATCGACTTTGGATCTCTCTCACTGGACACCGGAATACTGGACTGCTAGAACTTTTGGAAGACGACACGGCTACGCTTTTGGTACTTTCTGTAGTCCGCTTGGAACGGACAAGATTGTTCACTTGTAACAATTACTGCAATAAACCATTTGTTGAGTTTTAACTTGTACTTGTTGATTCGTTCCCTGGCCGGACACAACTAGGATTTTTATTGGTCAAGAAAATTATGACGTGTTTTGTGGGCGGAATTTAGCAGCCCTCCCGAAGTAGAAGGGGTGGGGAACGAGGTTAAAACATACACCAATGAACATTCACGCATTCATTATTATTGAGAGTTTGAGAGGTGTCATTTTTCTAGAGTTCGCAGACGCCATGTTAGATTGTTATGATCTAAGTCCTAGCTTGTATTACCGAACTTTGTTAGATCAGATGTTCGATTTTTACAAGTCTCGATAGTCTGAGGTCATGATTAAGACTATTCGATAAATCATCGTCATCGGTCATCTCTAAGATTCTTGACTGATCGCCTTATTCGTCTATTAGTGGTGACGAGGAACGTTTAAATTCGACTAGAAAAGTGATCGATAAAAATCGTATAGATCGACCGAGTGTTCGAGCTTTAAAGACCGTAATCGGAACCCGGGAATTCAAAGCCGCGCACGATCAACATTGTCGGTTGCAAGTCGGTGATTGGATGGCAACTGAGATAAACCTCGGTAGAGTTTACATCGCCACGGTACGTCATCTCAACAGATCCATGCCTTCTCAGCTTCCCATGAACCAATGACGTCTCGCGGCGGTTCCCAACCTAGAGGTTATAATTTTGGAATGCGTCAGTGACCGCCTTCCATTACCAGTGTATATTCTATGATTTCTATTACTGGCGTCATTTGAATGAAAATTGTTTGAGAAATACTGATGGCCATGACACAAGCGCCATAATTCATTAGTATTAGCAGTGCGGTTCTTAGACGGAGTGATCGTAAATTTGTGAACTGTCATGGTGTTTTGATGAACCTTCAGCTCATGTGGTGTTATTAAACACATAAACCACTTACAGCATTGACCTACAGATATTTTTACCATTGGGGTGCGATATACACCCGTTTATTTTTTAGTGTAATTCCCCATGGACACCACCTTCTGAAAAAAACTATCGACAGCGGACTCACTGAAGCACACTGACTTTCTACCAATATCTCCTATGTTGTCGGTCGTAATAAAAAATGAGTTATTCTTGAAGAAAATGCTTGAAGCACTAATCACTAGTTCACTAATTAAATATTTCACCAAATATTTACATAATCAAATATTTCAGGAATCCATCAGGGAACATAAGTAGTATGTGACATGGGCGTCAATCGAATCGTGAAAAACTGTTATATCAGTAACTTTCTCAGCGAAAAAAATTCCCCATGAATATGTGGGATACCCGCCGCAGCGGTGGCGCTGGTGGTAGTGTTGTCGCTCATCACTAAGTCATCTAGAGTTCGATTCCCGATGGGGCTAGAAAAGTTGTAGCTTTTCACATTAATGTCCCAGTTCATATAGCTGTGACTACTGAAAAGCAAACCTTCCTTCTTCCTAGTATCAATAACTCTAACTATTACTAACTACTTGTACTAACCCCTCCACGTGGGTCAAGTTGTTGGTAAACCCAGCTAACCGATCCACCTACTAACAATGGCCTACCACCCAACTCTCTTCCTATCGCTCCATGTAGATAAGCTTCACTAGCACGCTACATTTCCCATTTACAATACAACAATAAAAGAGACCCCGTGCTGCTATACTAGGAAAAAAGACGCTTTGCACAGATTTTGAAATTTCATAGGGATACGAATTCCCAACTTTGGTTCAAACTTGGGATGCCAGCCCCGAAGGAAGGAAGTTGTGAAGCCATGTAAATTGTGATATGGTGCAAAATACTGATTAACATTTTTTTCCGTAAATTTGCTCTACGCGTGGGTCTGACAAAAGCATTGGAGATTCCTATGGCCCGATACATGATATCAGTGAAGAAAGAGAAATGACAGATTTTACTCCGAACTCGAAATTCACTTATAAATATTCAAGAAAATTGTAGTTTAGTTACTGAAAAAAATCGATACGACCAATTGGTGTGTTACCAACTATTAAATAATTGTGAAGTTTATGACAACTATGCCGCTATTATGTAAAAATGGGAATTCATTGAACACTGTATCAAATACAAACTTGATAAAGAAAGCATAGAGCTTTTTATCTCTTGCTAGATATTCTTTATTAACTTCCTGTCGCATGACCACACTGTGTATTAGCCACAGGTCTTTGGGTTTCACAAGTTGAATGAGAATGATAGACGGACCCGAGAAGCGAACGGGATGGCGCAGTCGGTAAGCGCATGAGCGCGTAGAGCTCAAGGTCCCGGGTTCGAATCCCGGTCCCGTCTACCATTTTCATTCGACGTAACATGATTAATTAAGGTTCTTTTTATCTTTTCTAACTTTTCTCAACGTCTTTTTGCCAGCAACTTCCTTTACAGCTGTTTCCGACCTCACCCCGGGCAAATGGACTTATTACCAACTGTGGGATCTCTTTTGTTTCTTCTTGCACAATTTCTTTGTTTCTTTCCTCGCTCATTTCTCCATTCTTTCATTAGAATATCCCGATCATGTTCCAATTAAGTAATGTACATCCGATAATTCACATATCTCATTTTTCCCTTTATCAAAATAACCTCTTGTCCTATCTCTCCAACTTCCTTCATCCTTCCTATATATTAAACTCTTTCTCTTTATAGTATACTCAATCTCAAAACTGATGATCTGCCGTTTATTCCACAATTCCACACATGCATTTGCATCTTCTCGCAAATATCTATCTATAAAGTACTTATTGAAATTCCTGTGCGTCGTAAGAAATTCTAGCACATATCAGTACATCTCAAACAATTTCCTATTCTTTGATTAAAATTTAATGCATTGTACATTTATATGTCGTCCGGTCTTTAATAGAAACATCCCATCTTGTCTGCCACCCCTCGCTGAACATATTTCTTGACTTTCCTTTCTCGTTCTTGTTTTCATACCTTACCTTTATATTTACATGTATCTCCCTTTTCTTTTACTAGTTTGTGAAATATCATTTCTTGTCTATATAAATATATCGGCTGGACAACATTAGAAACCTCCAAAGCATCAGCCGACAACGTCCGATCTGATCCCCTTATCCGTAACAAACACAACCGCTAGACCTGTCTGATTTATTTTTCCTTATGATTATATTTTATTCTATGACCCTAGACAAAATTGGTCTTATTGCTCTCTCGTACAGTTTCATCACGTCACTAATTTTAATATTGAATTTTTACGAGACAATTCTCAATAATAAATAGTATATATATTTATGATTTCTCTGTACAAAATTAGGTATGTGGTCCAAATGCCATTCTATCATCTATTTTGACATTTAAATATCGTATCTGCTGTAGTATTTGCACACATCGATTTGACATCAATATTGGTTTCCTCTGATTCTTTTAGGCAAACCAATCCAAAGTCAATTTGATATTTTTCCGAATATTTCGATGTTTTCATGTGTTATTCTCTGCGGTATCTGCAACACGTGCTGCCCTCATCCTTCCATTTTCCTTCAGCTGTTGCCGACAATAATGTCCATCTATTCATCGGTGTGTGCAACAAAGCACATTCCTTACTGCGTCCTCTCCGTCAGCATTCTATTCATAATAATCGTTCAAAAAATTGGACCTTGTAGCCGATCCTTGTGGACACCCATATGTTGCCCCTTGGAGAATATATTTATCTCCAACTTTCACATACAAATACCTGTATGTGAAGTACGAGCTAATGATGTTATGTAAATAACCTGGCAGATTCATTTCTCTCATTTTTGTTAATTACGGGAACCAATTTGAAGGTAAAAAGGGCGACATGCCCGTGGTTGATTTATATCCCGTTTTATTCCCTTGAGAAATAACTTCATTTGTACGGTTTTAGAAACAATATCATTTCAATAAATGTATTGAAGAGATTCAACAATCTATGTGTCAAAACATCTAGACACTTCTGTACTTGCCCATGGGTTATTCCTTCGTAATTGGGACTTCACTATAACTTGCATTTTCTCATCAATTTTATCATCCTCGTCCACTAACAGAACTTCCAATAATTTTTGAGTGAAATCTTTTATACATAACCCCGCGATCCTGTAAATGTATTCTCCTCGTGGGAATTATGTAGCACTAAGTTGTTTTCCCAATATAACTGTTTGCATGGACTTCTACTTTGGCGTTGTCCTCCATTCCCTCTAAATATTAGAGCGTGTATTTGAATTCATGCATATTTAAATATCTTTGCCAGAACTCTCGTATGTCTCTCAAAACTAAGATGTATGGTTGTTATCAGTAAGCTGCGACAATTATATAACATGCACACATTTATCATTTTTCACCAGTTTCTCACGCATTCTCACATGTAACAGCTTTTGGCTTTAATGTCACGAACCAGACTTTCTTGCCACATTTAGATATTGTTATATACACGCTACTTTTATATTATTATTGTGTATGTATGGTTCTAATTCTCACTCCACAGTTCGATTTCTCTGGATATCCTGCTGCATTATTCTAAACACCATAATTCGCGTTTTCTAAATTATTCCTTTGCGGCAATGTGTAGTCTTGACACTAGATGTAATACATAATGGTCATGCTTCATATTGTTCCTAGTACTTTCCTATGTCATCTTCATGTCCACAATTATGCGCTTCAGCTGCACAATGATCACATGCGTCCCTCTCCGCTCAACACACTACCACCACATGATCAAATCTATGGGACATGTAATAACGAAGTGGCCTTTCTTTCTTCAAAAATCTGTATCTGCGGAACTCTCGATACATTCGACCTTTTTCGTGCAGAATTTTATAATTTCGCAGATTCACATCAAGACCCCAAACCTCTATTTTCTTATCTTTACTTTGCTCCCTGTATGCAACGATTCATGCGTTGAGGAGGAACATGGCTGCATCTTCCTACTCCTCAAAATTTCTATTCGCAAATTTTTATATTTCTACCCTCTCCTTTCCTTTTTAGAAAATTCTTTTACCCTCAGATAAAGCTTCTGTACTCGTCGTACTTGGTATAATCACTTCCGACTTCTCCATTAACCTTTCTAATTTTTCACTCTCTTTAGCTGTTGGCAGAATCACTAGTAAATTTTCCTTTGTATTTATCCTTTTATCGAGAATACTTCCTATATTTTCCTTCCAATTTTCTTTGATTTCATTCAGCCACATCTCATCCTTTATCCGGACTTTCTCTGCTACCTGCCGTATGACCCTTTCTTCCTTTGCCATTTCCACTACTCCTTCCACCATTTCTTTCCCAGTCAAAAGCATCTCCAATTTACTTACCGTTTTTTATCCACTATTCGTCTCATTTCTTCATTTAATGTTCTTAATCGTATGACAGTATGACATAATACTTGTACCCCATCATTTATCAGTACTTATAAGCTTGCAGGAACTTGCGAAACTTTGTTTCTCGTAACACCTCCTGTAAATTCTCAAGCCCTCCTTAGTATCTCCATATTTACTCCCTTCTTCCTCCACTCGAACGAGTATCCGTTCCTGCTTCCGCCTTCCTTTTAAATTTCATCCCATTAGAGTTCCACCTCCACCCATTACGATTTTTCTGGAACTTCTATTTGTGCAGGCGATACCGACTGTGTCTTTGCCCTTGTGAGCTTCACCCTTTCACTTGCGTAGTTGACGTGCAACAAAATGTTTCAGCAACGGAAGTGTTGAATCTGTCAGTCCCTACTTCTGGTATTCGAAGATAATGCAAATAGTATCTGCTGTTCCCGCTCACAATTTACTGAAATCCCAACGTCAGGTTTGACACGCTTCACTGAATCACACTCCGTAGACTCCTTCAACTTCATTCTGAAAAGTGCGTTCCTAAACTGTCTCTATTGCTGGATATCGAAAATAATCCTTCTTCCTTTGGCAGTTCCAGCTCACTTGATGTGCAAAAAACCCAATGGTGGTGTCTGGCACATGTCCTACAACCACTCGCCAATGACCTTCCCGACGACGAACTGGTCTTCCCCCACTGCCTAGTGCCGAAAAGAATCCTGTTTACTTCAGAAGTTCCGCACGACGACCCCCACGACAACGAAACTATGAAGATATCTGATCATTCCCTTCTGCTTGTTGTCAAAATTATCCAAATTTCTTTAGCTGTTCTCAGGCTCTATAGGTTCAAATATTTAATGCTAGGTTGTGTTACGTGTCTTTTCATCATTCTCCGAGAACCTCTATATCTACAAAATTACAAGGGCAGGCTGCTAGTATGTCCTCCTTGCTACGGTTCAAACCAGCTCGGATTCCTGCTATAGAACCCGCACTCATAGTTTCCAAATTGTAAAATTCTGACACGTTTCATTGTTTAATGACTTGCTCCTCACATTGCTCGGTGACATCTTAGAGTTCTTTCACTTCCATAGCATCTACTTCAGTCCCGAAGATCGCCTGACACTAACATCACAGAAGAGAACCTGATCATAAAACCGCAGAGCAATTTCCGAGATGGCCGTTACCCTGTGAGTTTAAAGTTTATATGGTTTAATGTGGCATGTTTTTTACTTATCTGGGTAGTCACATTACATTTCTCTATTAATTGTTACGTGAATCCCAATATAAAAATAGAAATATGCGATTTTTCTATGTATAACAAAATGGAAATAATATATGGATAAGTTGTTTCAAAATTTATTTTGATAGCCATAAATAAAATGTAGTTAACACTGTGTTAGGAAGGAATACATTGAAGATGGCAACTTGTTTCAAAGTACGAACTATGCAAAATTAGAGGAACTCGGACAATTATAGAAGTTACTCTAATTTTTCACTCGACTTCTTGCGATGCAGTTATTACCAACCTTTCCCCGCCAACCGGGACGTTCCCTGTAATGGTGCACGATGGGCACAGGCACTGGGACAATAAGAGGCATGCCGAAACCGCCTCCGAAGCCGCCGCCCCATTTTGGTCCTTTGTGCTTAGACAGGGCGTAGGCAGTACCGGCCGAACCAAGCCATCCCCAGTCACCTTTTGGCTGCTTGTAGCCACCTCCACTGCACAATAAGAAGATTCTTGTAATATTGGATGAATATTTTACATGTTTCTTTTAGTTATTAATGAGACGCACGTTTCTAAACTAAGTTTCGTACAAATGTATCTGAAATAATGCATTCCTGCTACATGAGCATTTGCATTGCGACTTCTCCAATACTTGTAAATAAATATAATTTATGAAAATATTTCGTATTTGTGGTATAAATAAACTGAAAAAATTCTACAGGCATCTATTCGATTCATGCATACTGAAGAAAGTCATGAAATTGAAGTGTTACCTTAAGAACATGACTAGAATGAAGATATAACCTATTTCTTACTTATAGCTTTATACCCTAAGTAGAACTTATTGCAGAATATTTATATGTATATTTTAATATCTGATTCATTGATATGTTATAAGATGGGTTATAAATGGTTGAAACTTATATAATACTTACAACAAATAAGAATGTTGATATATAACCAATGTAAAAGAACAACTATATGGCGTTTAAAATATGTGTCGTGAGGCGACGTTTTCTTTAATCTAGTCACCCCACTAAAGGAGGGGTATTATTGCTTGAGGAGCAATTACCCTATTCCCTTAAAGGCCTATGGAAGGATGAGAGGGAGCAAATGAGAATAGGGAATGACCCCAGTCATGGCAAACAGTGGTTTATTGTCCTTGAACCAGCACTTACACGGTGACTCCGGAGCGACGCACCTTTGTCCCCGAAGGAACGGTTCTCCCGAAGAGCGACTCAACAAGGACCATCATAAATGACGGAGACTACGAAAGTGTACGAGGGATGGAAAGAGTAGACCGTGCAGGCTCGGGAGATAGTTCGGTGGAACAGAGGAAGGGAATGTTGGCAGTGCCTGTTAGGTCCATCTGAACCAACTAGGGGCTAGGGAATGTTGGCAGGACATGTAAGGTCTATCTGAACCAACACGGGGCAAGGGAATGTTGGTAGGACCTGTTTGGTGTATCTGAACCAACGAGGAGGGAGAGTGGAACGTACACTTGGCGACTGGCGCAAGAGTTGCGACAGTTCCCCCCCTTCCTAGATGCAGTGAGCAGTGGTGTTATATAGGTCTTTAGTGCTGAGTCACTCTTTTTGAGACGACTACGTCACTCACTTGGCTACGTGGGCGCCCGCTGCCTGCGACTACGCGACAATACCAAGCCAAGAGAAGTAGAAAGGGAGATGAGTTTACCTATACGTTTCTTGTAAATCGTGAAAATAGTTCATGTGACCCCTCTCGCCGCGCTTCAAGCGTACATTACCAAAATAATTTGAGTTTGGAAAATAGTTTTTAATATTATGTTGATACCACTCATCCTGAGTAAGTGTTAAAACAAGTCAGATGTCTTCATCACTTTGCTCTCTTTTGGGTTATTTCAGACGCCTTAAATGGTTACAAGCCATGGGGAAGATGGGTTACTTTGTGTTATGAAAATATAGTCATTTAAAAATATGACCTGATCATTTTATCGCGACACACTTCACAAGTTCATCGCGAACAAAATTGTGGCCGTGAGCAGAACCCGTAAATATTTCGGAAAGTATCAGAAATGGTAAGTGAAGTGTTTTATTTTCTTTAATACATCGAATTTAATGCTTGTATTAAAATTAAAATTTGATTCCTCGGTATTATAAATCTACCCCTACGGGATGAAAACGGAAGATATATTTTTACTTTCCCTTCCTTTTCAAAATTGGTAATTAATCGGCCACTTCCAAGTTTCCATTCGACCTGAAATTTCACAAATATATGTGGTTTGAATGACAATAGATAATTATTGCACCAATTTACGAAAACTAACCTTAAGGGGGAGAAAATTAATATCCACTATAACTGAAGAGTACTCTGAGTAATTTCAACCAAACTTGGCATGCCGTTGACTGACTCTCTAGCAACAAGCACTATGGGCATAAGAAACCCCTGTCACTCCTAGGGACGAGGTGGGGCAGGGGTGAAACGCAAAGGTAATGTTATTACATTGGAAACTATGGTTTGTGGATCCGTTGAGATGAATAAGGATGTCCCCAAAGCTGCTTAAGTGCGCGTGAGATATAATATGCTCTTAACATCCATGGGCTCGGGGGTGGGAATACGGTGGCAAGTACAAAAACTAAAGAACGAGCGATATTGGTATTGAATAAATCAGTTTTGTAACCGCTGAAAAGGTGAGTGACACTCCCAAGGCAGTTTAAGTCCACAACCACCAACATGAGCAATAAACACCCTTTGAGTACGGAGTGAGAAGGGGTTATAAAATAACTGAAATGAAAAATGACTCATATTTGTGTTGAGATCATACTATTCAGGACCTCTAATACTAGTGATATTCCCGTTGACGGTTAATTTCATGATAAGTCTCTATACACTCTTAGTACCGCTTGAAAAGGGAAACAATGAAACGTTATTGAAAATTACCTGTGACGAGTTTTCGGCATTGTTGATCTGATAAAGTGATATCCAGATAACGTGTGAATCTTAATTGATCTCACGTGGGAAATAAGGCACGCGCCCCTCTTGGGTATGGGGTGGGAATAGTGTGACAAGTAGAAATAATCGAAAACCGAAATTGGAGTTGAATACATCATTGTTGGGGCCGCTGAATACATAGTCCTCAATGCTGCTGAAGTCCACAATCAACGTCCGTATACTACTAGCATCCCTAGGGAATGGAATGGCACGTAAAGATCGTTAAAACTTATAGATATCCGTGTTGGTACCATAGTTTACTGGGTCGCTCACATAAAGTGACATTCCTGATGCAGCTGAAATTCACGATTAGCTCCATGCACCCCAATAGGATAACATTTAAGAATTATCGGAAATGTCATTCATGAGACAAATTCACTATATTCACAGTATCAGTCAGTAGTTTTGAATCATTTGAGGTTTTATCATCACGCAATTGATATCAATTTCCTCCGTGTCAGTGAGAAGCGCGTGTGAGTGAGAGTGTTAAGAGTGATAGCGAGAAAGAGAGTGATAAAGTGAGAAGGTGAGTGTTACAGTGAGAACGAGAGTGTTACAGCGAGAAGGAGAGTGTTACAGCGAGAAGGAGAGTGTTACAGCGAGAAGGAGAGTGTTACAGCGAGGAGAGTGTTAGAGAGAGAAGGAGAGTGTTAGAGTGAAAAGGAGATTGTTAGAGTGAGAAAGTAAGAAAGAGCGTGTGAGTGAGAAACTGTGCATTAGTGAGAAAGATTGTGTAAGTGATAAAGAATATGAGTGAGAAAAAGTGTCACAGTGAGAAGGAGAATGTAGGGAAAGAAGAATAGCGTTAGAGTGAAAAGGAGATTGTTAGAGTGAGAAAGTAAGAAAGAGAGCGTGTTAGTGAGAAACAGTGCATGAGTGATAAAGACAGTGTGAGTGAGAAAAAGAGTGTGAGAATGAGAAAGAAAGTGTCTAAGTGAGAAAGAGTGTTACCGTGAGGAGATTATTAGAGTGAGAAAGAATGTTACAGTGAGAAGGGGATTGTTAGAGTGAGAAAGCAAGAAAAAGCATGTGAGTGAGAAACTGTCCGTGAGCGAGAAAGACAGCAAGAGTGAAAAAGGCTGAGTGAGAGTGTGTGAGGGGAAAACAGCGAATGCGAGAGAAACACTGATTGGGGCAGGGTTTAAAAATGTAAATGAATAGAAAAATTATTCACCATTTTTTGTTTGTGTGGATTCAAGTACCGAACAAAGGACATTGAGTTTACTCCATAGATAATATTTATTTTAAATGAAATTGTTTTGGATTTCATAACAAGACGTGGAAAACTTGGGGAATATTTTGTTAGATTTTGCTTAATAGAATATGGAACTTCATCGTGTAAAAAAACATGTAGAGATGGTGTTCCATGTGCTGAGGGTGTATGGATTTAAACGAAAGAAGATGCAGCATTGAGAGAATTAGGGTATAAACGAAACAAAGAAGTTGAGTAGAATTTTTGATTGTTAATTATGTGGCCAAGAAATATTACAAAAGGAGAGAGTTAGTCAGTGCAGTCCTCCAAAAGATGGCGACGGAGAACTTGCTGAGGATGGCTATCATGCACTGCCGTAAGATTGATTACAAAAAAGTGAATTAGAGAAACACAATAAGAAATTAATAATTTAAACAAATCAGTAATTAATGTTTATTGTAGAACCCCAGTAATGACTTCGGGATCGAGGTAAGAGACGGAAAAAATTGAAAAAAAACTCAGGAAGGCTTCAAGTGAGACAACAATACCTAAAACACAGTTATTGCTGTTGGATTAACTTTTATCAAATTTTTCACAATAATACTTTATGACGTTAAGTTTATTAGCTACATTCTAAAGTTACAAATTAGAAATATAAATGTGAAAACAGTCAAATTTTCATGTTGAGGGAAAAATACTTACCTGTTCCAATTAGAAATCCCACTACCGCCAAAATATCTTTGTCCATCGTAACCAGATTTATCGTATCTGAAAACAATTTATTCATGTAATTATGAAGTATTAAACAGAAGTAACTTAAATGAGACAGAATACATGGCATTCACTTAGTGCACACATATCGAGATTTCGGTGGCTTAGCACACATGGGAAAATGCGTCCATATTTACGTGTGGATGGCTCAATATAAATCATTATTGAAGCACAGAAAGTTTTCGCATGTGCAATGCAGAAACATTCGGAAATTGCAATGACGGGAAAATAAATAAATGCGTGGAAAATTTTAAAAAAACATTCAACTATCCCAGAGATATAGCGAGTAAACGTGATCATACCATTCCGAAGAACACATAAATTATCATATAAAAAATTTAACATATATGAATTGTTTATAATAGTTAATAAATGTTACGCAAAATGTTATAATGAAGCAGGAAATGGAATCCCCAGGATAAAATACAAAGAGTTTGATGGTCTAGGAAGGTGAGCAATACGGCGTCGACCCCAACTGAGTGCGTAAAATGTATGCGCAGGGCTGTGTTCAAACAACTAAAGACTACATGCACTCTCAACATTTTTATCGCGATTTTTATCGTGAATGGTGTAAGAAACCACAGGATGTGGTCAATGAGGAGAAATGGAACATGTCAAAAGGATTGTAAAAATCAGAAGAGAGAATATGTGAACGCTGTATGCAACGCAATTCCAGAGGCGTTAAGACTTTCGATAAATTTCCTACAAATACGCGACTGGATACTACAACCAATAATAGATAACAAATTACAACAAATAACGCCTAATAACGTATTATTTGACAAAGAAGTCACTTATGTGTAACCAGTTTTCTCGCAGCAATACGGTGATAAATATACAGTTACTTAACGATTTACTGGATGTATTTGTTTAATTCCTTCATTTCTTCAAAAAAAAAACCACTTCCATCAATTCTTAACACGAATAAAGAGATAAATACAAAGAAGGGTTCGACGTAAAATCATTCTACGAATCAGCAGTGGATGCCGTCAATAAAGGGCAATGATTCGTGTGAGGTGAGCAACGAAGTGAATTGTTTCACTGTAATAAGTTTGGGGGTGTAGATTTCTAACAATTATAGCCGCTGAACAATTGTCAATAGTGTAGATAGTTACAAATACGTCTCACAAAAGTAAGAGAGTAAAATAGTGACTTGGAAAATGACACTGAAGGAACAATATTTTATTTTTTGCAAATGATTCCAATTAGGATTATTGACTTACCGTCCAGAAAAACTTTGGCCCGGATATTGCTGGTTTGGATACTGCTGACTAGGAAAATGTTGGTTGGGATATTGTTGAGAAGGATATCGACTTTCAGCGTTGGACCCATGGTTTCCTCCGATACTGTTAAACAATAGAAGCAATTACCAGCATATTTTTATCATTACTAGAGGACATTATATTGTTCTTAGAGACTTCGCAGTAATATACTGACCTGCCAGGTTGAGTATTTCTGTTGGGTACATTCCAACCATATGAAGGTACATTTTGTCCAACACTGAAGAGAAAACAATTTCAACATTAAAAAGAATGATCTGTGTAGAAAGAACCTACCAATGTAAGAATATATTGTGTGATTTTCCATTTGTACTTGACGAAACCTTTTCGAGCTTTATCAAAAGATAATAGGCGGTTGGAAATGATTTCAGACAATAAAGAGGTGCATAGGAACATAGTGTGAAAATCCAACATCTTCACGTACTAAATTATTTACCTGCCAGAAGCCGGATTACTGTTGGGTTGGTTCCATCCGTAGTGCGTCGCGCCAGGACTGAAAATCAGTAAATTTATATTAATAGCTTATTGTTACACTCAATTTGGTTGCATTCGAGTATTACTTATTTGCAGTTTTTACAAAATTTAAAGTACTCTCATTGTTTTTTATCCTACAATAATAAGAATTGTGAAGAAAGTAAAGAAAAAATGAAAGACTTATTTTGTATAGCCAAAAGATTTCAACAGAAATTCATCATCAGTGGCAACCACTTTTTACATTTACATATATAACTGTTGATTGTTCATTGGGGAAAATAAAAAACAATTTTTCAATTCTCCTGTATAAAAATTCGTACTGAAACATTCCAAGAACACGATGAAAAGGGGGGTTTTACGCGAATCGCTAGTGGAAGGAAACAAGTCTGACGTGTGCTGAACAAAACCTTAAATATGTCAGGCACCATGTGAGCACCAGATGGCGAGTATGTAGGCCGAACAACAATACGGACGAAAATACTGCGTGGTTTTGAGAAAAATATTTTAGACAACCTTAGAACAGCGAGAGAAAGTACGTCAATGGAGTAAGGCAGCGAAATCGAAAAGGGCCATGGAACAGCTTCAGCGACGCGTCAAAGACTAGTCATGAAGACGATACCACGAGAAAAATTAGAGGAGGAGTGCATCAGTGTAGTGTCCAGCAATTTGAAGAACTCTGACATTTTCATCACTGATTTCATGCAGAAGCGCTCCGACAGTTTCCGCGAGATTTTTTTATTACTTGAGCAGTAGTTTTCACATTGTTAGAATGTTTCTGCTGTTTTTGAGTCCCTCTGACGAGTCTTGACAACTTTTCAGAATACGGGAGCTGTTTTCATGACCTTTAGAACGCTTCTGAGCACTTCAAAACACTTTGATGACTGCTGAACACGTCTGAAACAATTGTATGTACTGTAAAAACTTTTGAATTTTCAAGTATCATCTGTGTATTTAATAAAATATTTACTGGCGAGAAAAAAAAAATTACAAACTGAGTGTGATCACGCTGAGGACAATAAACTAATTTACTAGTGTATTCATCATTCACTAAACTATTCATTACGAATTCATCATTTGTGAGCATTCAGACATAACTATTCTAATTCAGAACTGTTAGAATTACCGGTGTGGTGAGCACATTCGGTATCACGAGCACCTTATGTAAAAGACTGAGTGGTGTGATTAATAAATCATCAACTAGAGAGTTCGCGGTATGTCGCTAGTCTCATAACCTTATCAACAGAGACTTTTGGATTTATGCGTAAATGAATCAGTATTTTCATGTTTGTTTCAACAGATTTAGAGGTAAGTATTTATTATAGTGGTTGTTGTATTGTAGGACGATTTCTGTTTTCTTTTTTCTAAAACGTGGTTAAATTTGGAATGAGAAATTGTGACGTCATTAAGCGCCATAATTAACAAAGCATAAATTCAGTAAATAAAAGTTATTGTCTATGAGAAATATTTGGTCTTCTTTCTTATTAGTGAGGCAGGGTAGATTGTTTATCAAAGTAGATGCATGAACTTAGGACCTCCGAGATCCGACTGTGTAATTACCTAAACTTTAACTTTATAGATATACTTTGATAATATCCGATCTTTCTATGACAATTTTTGTCGGTAAGCGCTTTCGTTGTGAAAGGTTTCCCCATTTTGCTATATCATAAATGTTAATCAATATTATTCAGATATGAGCAATATTTTTATTCTGATGAATTGCAATACCATCAACCATGGGATCTGCTCTTCCTTCTGACCAATTAGAAAAAAAAATTATTACAGTATGTAAATGATATGAGAGAAGTATGTAACAATCGATCGGCTATACTCACAATCATTGCATCTACAGTACACTGAAATTAGCGAAAATAGGGAAAAAATTCGTTAAGTTTTGAAAATTGGAAATTAGGTGTAGAATGTAGTATTATTCATGATTATTAACTCTGACCCAAACTTTTTGGAGTCACACACCCATAAGGTACATGTCCGCGGCTTTTCCCATTATGTCGCGAAACAGTCAGGTTTTCGAGAAAAATATCTATATAAAAATATTCCTCATTAAATTTACTAAAAAAATGTACAACCATTTTTCGAGATAGGTGCATTGGTTCTCGTGCTATGAGCTCTCCAATCAGGGAGTGTTTTAAAAAAATTAATTTTTTTCATCATTTTTCAATAAAGAAATTATGCTTTTTGCACATTAAGACCTCTAAGGAACTATGTATCTAAATGTGATATACTGTAAAATGTATTGAATTTGTTTAAATAATTCATTAAAATTATTCATATTTTGAACGAAAATTTAAAACCATTGAAATAATCGCGCTATTTTGAAATGCAATTGCGTCCTGAAAATAAACGAGGTTTGTGAGGATTTGGGTCAACTGAAAGAGGGAAAAGAAGACGTCTGGCTAGTTTAAAATCGAGACAAAGGAACGATGTGTACTTGAACCTTTGAAGAAGGGACTATAGAAAATATCGACAGCATCAGGAAATTATTAGGAAATCCACGCATCTTGGACTCGTCATACTACACAAAAGTAGGAGAAGCTAGGATTGCATGACCCATTTACCCTCTAGAGAAGAGGGGACTCTGAGACTGCGTAACATCAACAGCCAAAACCTTTCGACATCGTGATGCGTCGCGGGTACAGACCGGTCAGAAATACTAAACAGATACCGATGGTGACAGAAGCGACGGTATTGTCATTAAACGTCACATGATGTGGAACAAAGAATAGGACTGGTCAAAAGAATGAGTGACCACGAGGTCGCTGACCAATTGGAAAATATGTGAGAATTAGTGGGACTTCATAACAAGCATTAATCGGCTAAGAAATTATGACGTATGTCAAAGGCGTGAATAGCTTCAATCGTGTAGGAGGACCGATGAGTAAACGGGACGTTATAAAAGTTCGTTAACCTGGTAACAGATCATATCTTTAGCTTTCTTTGATAACAGAATCAGCTTTATATTATTTTTGACGAGAGAAAAATCTTCATCATAAAAATTATCATCATAGAACTACCGAGAGCTGAGTGATCAATGACTCTTGAATGACCTGCTCAACTGTTCGTGGGGTTCGTTCCTTAGCGAGTGCAGTTACGTAATTGATAATTACGAGTCGAGAACTGATCAATTAATGATCATGTGGACAATGTTCGGTAATCAGTGCATTCACTAGACGCTATCATGTTCTCAGATGAGAATTAAGTTACTTAAGTTATGGATCTAGGTTAAGTTCATCTTGTATCCTCTGTTACATCAATAACCTGCTCTCTCACTCTTTCACTAACGTGGGTAGCAATTATAAATTCCGCTACTTGCATTGCATCTCCTGTTCCACTTATCTCTTGTAATTCTTCTTGTTGCTGCTTCAAATTGACCTGCAACCACAATCCTTTAGTCTCTTCATCTTATCGCCACAAATCCATAACATGTTTTAATTAAATCTTGTAAGCTAACCTTTACCAGTCCAAATGATTCCCCTTTAACAATATCGTCCAGTTTGTCTACCAGCTTACTCAGCTTATCCACATCTATATTTTTTTCCGCTTTCCTGTATTCGTATTGCCAATTTCATTTCCTTCTTACTTGCCTCACGACGTTGGTCCTAACATACCCGTTGGTGTACCTAGTTCACCCTCTCGGCGGTCTGAATCTGAGGTTTTATCCTACTGCATTTACCGCTCAAGAAAACTGCCCGTTGTACACCTTTTCTCGTCCCACTGTGCGGTGTCCCTTCCTTCTTTGCTCGTCTTGTGTCTTTCTGCTACTCCTTCACCATTCTCTCCCAACGTCTCTTTTGCCCTGGTAGTTTTATTTTTGATTTTTCCCTCTCTATAATCCCTATTGTAACACGATTCAGTAAATAATGTACCGCTATGTTTTTCTCTATTCTCAGTCTTTCTGACACCCTGCATTGTCCTCCTACGATGAATTTTTCACTTTCAAGATTGGGGATTTTATTAAAATTTTTATTTTTTCAAAAATCGTTTCAAACGAACTTTGTATATAATTAATGTTTCATTCCTACTTTATTTCATGGCAATCGCATTTACGGTTGGAAGTTATGGACTTTTGTTTAAAACTACGTTTCCCTTCCACGTGTCTGCGAGCAATATTCTTGGCCCCATATGAGTACTTTAAAAAAAAAATAGGTATAGTGGCTCCTATTACATTTCAATACCGTCCCATTAAATTTTATTTCAACCCCTATCCAAACGGAAGTTATTAGAATTTTATTTCTCACTCTTCCCCTCTTGCAGCGCTAGTAGCCTTCCTTTAACTAGTTGTGGGTTGGTCATGTTCACCATTTGTATACATATACAATACCAAACCATATGCAAGATAAATATACATGTCTTATTCCATGCTGTTTATCTGACATGGCATGTTTATCTTACGGCCTTTCTGAAATTTCTAAGTTTGTTTTGAAGCGTTCTACTAAGCTACTGCGTGATAATTCAATGATCCTCTACTGCAAGCTGCATGGGCATTGTATTACGTATCTACTTTACATTTCGACCGTAATCAGTCCCCTATTTACCTTGATATTCGCTTCTTAACTTACGTCAACGTTTCACCGCGTGTGTTTACGTGATCTTTGAAAATTAATAACTTGGTCACTTTTCCCCCGATTTTCCTGAAATTATATGTAGTTACCAGTAGTATCATCAAAATAATTATCATCTCAGTTTTTCATTTTTGGCCCATTTCATAGCGTTTCCATATTCAGTTGCACTCGTAGCAATGTGATATTTACTTAAGAACTTAAATTATTATTTCGGCCCCTATGGGCCAAATTGAACCACTTTTTCACTCACATCTTCCTTTTATCTTCCTTTGTAATATCGTTTACAAATAACAACACGTATCACTCTTATTTACTATATTTCTGTAAACTTTGAGCGGAGCTCTATGCCACTCGTCTATATCTATGCCACTCGTATAAACAGCCGAAATCGCTCGCCTTACGCCGCTCCAGCGTCCCACGCCGCCACCGGGCAGGGAGCTACGGAGCAGCCCTCTCGTCTCCCACCGCCACCATTATCACCCCCAGCGTTGATACCGCCAGCGGAGAAACGCGCGCTGTTGACTCTGCGCGGAGGAACACCTTTACCCTCCCTCAGACAGCCCGAAGCTTGCTCAGCCACTCCACGACCACTTGGGTCTACAGCAAAGTAGCGCAAACGGGAGCGACGAGGAAAATAACGGGTAAGACTCATCAGTAGGAGATACAGTATGAAGCAATAAGAATTGGCTGCCTCAATACTGAAGTGTTATTGTAACCACACACCACAAGCCCAGATGTGGTGTGGTTATTTTGGTAGAAGCGGGATTCACATATATACCACAATTCCTATGGTTGTTTACCGCTGCCCAGTTTCCCGGGCAATTAAACACATGTGTAGAAAAAATAATTAATCATTTAATACAAGTTAAATTGAAATCTGGGTATTTACAAACTTGAACAAACTCTTAAAATCATAAATACAAGTATAAATTTGTCATTACACAGTGAATGCTATCAAAAACCATCAATTACACACAGATACGAATACAGTTGTTGACAATTAATTCGGAAATTCACCTAGATTATCCGAACCTCCAAAATTACAAGTTGCATTCCCGAATAACGAACTGTTACAAGTTACGACACTCGCAACTAGTAGCAAATGTATTTAAATTACCGCAGTAATTCTTACAGTGGTCTCACGACCAATACTAGCAAGGTCACATCTCAAGTAACCTGCGGACTCAACCCACACATACAAGTCCCCGAAGATCCTCCAATCCTTCCAATATATACAAAAGAGGAAGTCACGTGACCAGCAAGTAACCACGCCTTCGCTGCCACCGTGCATTCCAACCTCATGTTCGCCCATCAGCCGTTCTGGGAACGCAGGTCTGTCATTGTCTCTGCATTCGGCGAAAATACTCCATTCATAACATATTAACATTCTTTCTTTAGGGATTTTACCGGCATTCCTCTACGGGCCTCGCCCTGATTAAGTCCACTTCCACAGAAATAGTATAATATAGCCAATTCCTTAAGGGGCCTCGCCCCGGTTCATATGGCGACAAATGCACTTTCACAGAAATAGTATAAGACAAAGGAAAAGGCAAGCACTGGTCACTCTCTTCCGTAGACATTCTTCAAGGGCATTCCTACCCACCTTCCCGAAAAAAGCAGGGGAATGGTCCACCAATAACACAATGAATGGAAAGACAGCGTTGGTCACACGTCAACCTTTGTCTGCTAAACTCCTTAATGGCGCTCCCCCTCAGTGAAAGGAAGTAAAAATAATAATTCACAAACCTATAGACTGTCTTGATTCGTAAGTTACAGTTATCTAGCAAGCTCGCTCACGGGGATTTTCTGAGATTTCTGGAAAAGGTTTCGTATTTGGGGCTTGCAATGACTTGGAGAAAACAGGACAAAGTTTAGAAATACTTGGGTACTCCTCTCTAACAAAGGCACAACGTGGGAAAGGAAAGCTCGGTCGTCATCCTGGCGGCGTTGCCACAGCGTGCAAAAATAGTAATACACATAGTTTTCGAGAAATCAATGTTGAATTGGAGGGCGTAATCGCGATGAGAACAGAAATACCAAATTTCAATAACGTAGACATCGTAATATTAGTTACCTACAGACAATCACGAGAATCCAAATACAACAATGAACATTTTGTCGATGTATTAGACTCAATAATAAATTATCTTTCAACTAAATATCCGACAGCAGGATTCATTATCATGGGGGACTTCAATGTCCGCATTGGTGTAGAGTCAATATTCATACCAATCAATGATGATACTACTTTAATTCGGACAGTTCATTTTGAAATAGCAACGATTAAATATGCAACGAAGGAAATTTATAATTAAGCTTATGCAGCAAGCGTAATCAAGAAATATTAAATGGAACTTTCGGATGGGATCGGGAAGGTAATATAACATTTATCAATAAAAACGAAGACAGTGTTATAGACTGTTACCTGACATCAAAAAGTATTCTGCATTTGCTACACGAATTTTGGGTGGAACCCACGATAGTCTCGCATCACATGGCATAATGTTTTGCAATCCGATCGAAGGCAGAGGTGACGAGTCAGTCGCAGAAAGAAATAATTACAGCACTCCCTCCTATGAAATGGACAAGAAAATTAAATTTGTGGAAAACTGAAAGAAATCTCGGAAAACTGCATACCGTTGTTCAGAAAAATTTACTTTTGGAAAATTTAAACAACGCGGCTCTTTGTTTAGAACATAGCTTTAACATCTGCTGGCAAAGACATGCAAGTATTCTCACGTATGAAAATACAAAGTAAAGAGAACGTATGGTTTCCCGGGAATGTTGAAAAGCGAAGAAACAGATGACGGACGTTACGGAAATTTCAACTTTTGGGAGGGGAAGTGTACTGCAGTGCATACTTTAAATTAAGGAAAACCTACAAGGAGATACTGCGAAATGCCTCAAATGTTTGGTAGGAACAGGGAGGGAAGCGCATACGTGACATAGTAACATCTGGAAATTCAGCAGACGCTTGGACAGTCATTTGTAAATTAAGATGTAAACAGCAGTCAACGAGCAATTTAGAGGTGTGGATATGGGAAGATCATTTTAGGAAATTGCTATTTCAAAATAACTCTCTTATTGAATCCAAACGCGTTTCATTAGTAGATACAATACCTCAACTGGACCTGCCGTAGCAATTGAAGACATTGAAGAAGCATAAGTCACTTGAAGTGTGGTAAAGCCCCCGGTGTAGATGTCCACCAGAATGCTCTTCAAACATCGTTATATCCATTTTTTAAACGTATGTATAATTATATGTTGGATACATCTACTTTCCCTGAACCATGGAGAAAAGCGGTAATTCAATTGATATATGAGAATAAAGGTGACACAAACGACCCAAATAATTGTAGAGGAATATCTCTCGTGACAGGTAAAGTTTTCTTTTCAATCTTGTAAACCGTCTCAAAAATGTGTTGAATTAAATAAAAAATCAGCATTTCAAACGGACTTTCGAAATAATTACAGCACAGTAGATAACATATTTATAATAAACTCTCTGGTGGGAACTGACACCTCATCAAAAAAGAGGGAAATTATTTTGTGCATTTATAGATTTCGAGAATGCTTTCGATACAGTATATAGAACTCTTCTTTGACAAATCTTAGGAAAAAAAGGAATCTCACAAAAGTTCATCAACATGCTTAGGGCAATTTATCACGGAGACAGTGGGCGTGTTAAAATTGACAGGCATTCTACAACAATTTTTTCCCCTGTAAACACTGGTGTGAAGCAAGGATGCGTCCTCTCTCCATTGCATTTCATCCTGTTCGTTGTTGACGTTATTAATTATTTGAGTATCGCAGACGGAGGCACCTATTGTGACATACTCAGGAAGGTCTATACCGGCATTATTATTTGCGGAGGACTTGATCATCTTCTCTAAATTCGTCGTGGGACACCAAAGAGGGTTAGATGCCCTAGGAAAATTTTGCGACGATAGAAAAATAAAATTAAGTGTTAAAACGACAAAAATAATGATATTAAAAAACGGGTGGGTACTAAGCAAAGAAGAAAAACGTGTATTCAAAAACATCACCTTAGATATTGTTAAAGAGTTTACATACTTAGGGGTACAGCTGTCAATGAATCTGGATTGGAGAAGACATAAAGAAAGAGATAAAAGAAAAGGTATGTTTGCGCTCAATGAAATAAAAAAAATGTTCCATTAGTTCCTGAAATTTCCCCAAAGCTCTCGGAAAAAATGTTTAATTCAGTATTAGAACCCATTATAGCATGTGGAGCGTAATTATGGGGAATAGGGGAAAATTGTCTTTTTGCCTCCTTCCTGACTGGTTATCTTGAACACATTAAAGGAGTCTCTACAAGTACAGCAAATAGCGGTATTCTGTGGGAATTCGGAGAGTATTCACTAAACGATATTTTAAAATTAAAATCACTGAAATATTGGCTTCTCATCAAAAGTAGTAAGAAGATTGAAATTGTACTAGAATGTTACAAAAACAATAGAGATGTCGGATGGTGAACAAAAATTAAATTTATTTTAAATAAATTAGGACTTCTGACACAATGACGTAAATGAATACAATTAAGCAAATATTTTAGAAAGCATCAAAACAAAACTCAGGAAACTAGATAAGATGGAATTAGTACTCGACATATTAGAGAACCGTTCTCTTATAGTACAAACAGTGGTCTCAGGGGAATGGGGACGAAAAGTATATATTGATTGGTTAAATAAATCAGACAGTATGCGTGGTTCAGATAGGGGGTTGGAAATCCGAAAACTACGAGGCAAGTTAAATAAAAATTGTCCACTCTTCGCGGAAGATTGGACATACATTTTATTGTTTTGCACCAAAACCGAACATAATCGAAGCGAACGGCTTTCCTAAGGGGACTTTAGCGAACGAACAAGAAATATTGATATGGCAACAGAAATTATGAGGGATAATAGATCAACGGTAGTGCAACTCCTGAGCAGATTCTTCAGTATTGTTAGTAGGGAAAGATAAACAAAGAGTTTGGAAATATTGCAAGAATGTGATTCTGCCGCCCCTTCTTAAATATGTTCCAGGTATCGTATATAATCCAGGAAGTTCACAAAGGAAGAAGGAAGAAAAAGAAGAGAAGATAGCATATTTCTTTGACTACTATTTACCAATTATTATTATTACTTTTTTTACTTATATTACTGCATAGTTAATTCTATTACTCTTACCTATACACAGTTACTTACTTGTAATATATGTATTGTACTTGCTTATCCTGACCGTTGGTTTTCCGTGGTTCCCAACGGTGCTCAACGAACATTCTAGTTGCATTATTCCGCCTGGTTGCATTTTCCGCTTAGTTGCGTTATTCTAGTTACATTTTTTCTCAAAACTTAAACAACTAGCAACAAGCAACTAGAACATTCGTTGAATGCCAGAGTACAGTATACACAGCCCACGGCATCCTCAGGCTTGAACATAGGCGCATGGGCCCTCAGCCCCGCCAATATTCTTTGCAATTGTATGTTTGTATATGAAGGTAAACAGTGTCTGATAAAACCCTCTTGAATTGAACGTGAGAAAGTAAATGAGGTGTCATAAGTACAAAGATACTTAAGGAACAATAAGATTAATAAAATTAAGGAATAATTTTTCTTAATGATTCGATTCAGGATCACAGACTTACCCTCCTGGAAAACTTTGGCCCGGAAATTGTTGGTTTTCATACTGCTGACTAGGGAAATGTTGAGAAGGATACCGACTTTCGGAGTTGGATCCATGGGTTCCTTCAATATTGTTAAATATAATGAAAGCAATGATATTTTTTATCATTTGATTTTTGCTACTTGCTATTAGAGGCATCATTGCTGTTAGGGACTATTATGTTGCTAATAGGGTCTTCGCAGTAATATACTGACCTGCCAGGTTGAGTGTTTCTGTTCGGTACATTCCAACCATATGAAGGTGCATTTTGTCCAAAACTGAAAAAAAAATTCAATCAAAAATGAACCGTCTACACTACAACTTTCATTGGAATTAATGAAATTCGTCAACAAATTTCAGGTACATCCAGTTGGGAGTCATTTATGAATGTCCAGTGACGGATGAAATGGAGCGTGAGGGCATTAACAAACACCGAAGTGACGCGAAAGAGATTCCAAGTAGTAAGAGGGTTAGAAATATATTACTGACGCAACCGGGGTATGAGGACGTCGTTGTAGGCGGGGGACGCAGATTTATCTCTCGAATTCATTGATGTGAGAGCGATTAGTGCTCAATATCTTGTCGATTAATCGAGTATATTCTATGATCAGTATAGTTATTTCGTGAATAATGCCGGAATGACAGAGTTTTCCGTAAAAATTATTTCAATTGCTCGCTATGATGTATTACGCAGTGTTCAGTGAGGGAAGGATTGTTTAATCTTTGTTCTCATAACGATCACGTAGTTCGTCGCAAATACATCGTAACGGAACCAGCTGGTAGAAAAGCACAAACATTGATAAATGGAATTTTGGCGAAATCGGCTGCACTGGGAGCAACGGTCAGGAGTATACTACTACGTCAAAGAGAGGCTCATTGACTTTTATCACCACAAGATCATGCGCACCAGATTGCCGCAGACGCTTCGAGTCTCAACCGTATCGAACACACTTGGTGAGTTCACAATTTTATATTGTGTAAAGCCTATCAAAATCTGAAAAGAGTGTACCAGTGCAATTAGCACCTTCAAGACAATTAAAGACAACATAAGACATTAATAATTAGTCGTTCTGCAAGCTCGATAACTTAGCTTAAGAAAGAATAAATAGAAAAACGACAGGGTTTGGAACACGACGGAAGAATAAATTGATAGCTTAATATAATGAAATTTTTAGAGAGTATTATAAATAAAAAATAAAGGATGTAAGAATACGAATTTACGGAGACGTGTATGAAAAATAATATCTGGGGTTTACCCTACATTATCGGCAGGGAACAGTTCAAAAGTAGAACCATTTGGTGTGTCGTAAATTAAGAGCATTGTAAAGAATTGAGAAGAAAGAGGAGAAAAATATTTCGACAAAATGTTACGAACTGTGGAATTGGTAGTTGATAGTTAAAGTAGTATTTTCGTCGGAATTGGTAGTTAGAGTTGTAATCCAAAAAACGTAAGACACAAATAAAATTAAATGATGAAACCAAAAGGTTTTAAAGTCCAGGACACGACGGCATTACAAAGGAGATGATTAAGTTCATAAAAATACATTCAGGAATTGACTGTGATTTATAATGTGTGCATGGATTACGGATACTTTCTTTAAGTTCGGAAGATCTGAGTACTGAAGTTATTTTAGTCCAGTCATATGTTAGTTTGGCGGGGGGAAAATATAGAAGTTTTTCTCTCAATTGATTCTTATGTTTTCGGAGATGCTGAATCCGAATTTCATTTTTGCTACCTCGTAAACCCTATGCGTTTTGAGGAAAGTTCAAGAAACCTAAAAAAAACGCATTTTTTTGTTTTTTGTTTATAACTCGAAAAGTACGAGCTTCAGGAGAAAAGTATACAAAATCAATATTAATGTGCATTAAATTTCTTAAAAATTAAGTCTGTATTTCTTTTATACTATATTACGATCTAGATCCATAATTAAATAGTTGCATTAATAAAATATGGAAATATAGTGTCACATCATACGTACTAGCACAAGTTTTCAGAAAAGCAATAAAATAATAGTACCTGAAGAAATAAAATTTTCTTAAAAATTAGTCAACTACTTAAATTATTTAATTTATATATACATATAAATTATTTGTATCGTGTTGAATTATTTCAAATACGATATTATGAAAGTAGAACTGACGCTGAGATGTTTTTACCATTGCGGCTACACTCAACTTAAGCGCGCTCTGACGTGTTGACTTACGTCTAAAATGTTCATCTGACGAAAAATATTCTACAAAAGACATAATTTGAAGGAAATTTAATGTAGTTTTTTGTGTTTGATAATATTCTCTAAAAGTGAGTAATTTTCGAATTGTAAGCAAACAACTTAAGAAAACATGGTTTTTGGAGTCTATTTCAAAATTTTTGTCAAAAGTCACTACGCTCTAGCGCGATATCTATTCGTAAGACAAAAAACTATACAGACTTAATTTGTAGGAAATTTAATGGACATTAATTTTCCATTCTTATACGTTTCTCTAGAAGCGCGTACTTTCGGGTTATAAAGAAAAAATTAAAAAAAACTGCGTTTTTTAGCTTTTATGAGTTTTTTTAAAAAAAATCTCAAAACGCACAGGGTTTACGAGGTGGGAAAGTTAAAATTCAGATTGAGCACCTCCGAAAACATTAGAATCGATTAAAAAAAAATCTTCTAAATTTTTTCCTGAATTGGCCTCTTTTAGTTCCCTGGATACTGGACTATTTATAAAAGAGCAGAATAAAGATAAAGGGAAAGCGAATCTTATAGGCCAATTTTCTTACTTCTGGGGTACAGAAAAATGCTGGACAAATTAATAAATAAGGAAATTTTGAAACAGGCCAAATTGAAACAAACATTCAAAAAGAACCGGTACGGTTTTACGCCAGGAAGAAGTACGTCAGAATGTTCAGTGATTTGTGAGCATACTAAATGGAAAATAAAATATATTTTGGTAATTTGTCTTGATTTCAAAGAAGTATTTGACAGTACAGATTAGAATATAATTTCGCAGAGTTTAGAGCATTTACAAATTAGTAGGTTTATTATGAAAATGATTAAATATTAGTTTTTTGAGAAATACAAAGAATATGGGGATAATCAATAATAAGTAAAATAACACGTGAATGTCCGCACGGATCGCATCTTGGTCCTACTTTGTTGAATATTATGGGCAGTAAATTGACTAAATTTAGAAAGCCTTAAAGGAATAGCTTATGATAATGATTTTGTAATTTTGTTGGAGGGAAAAGTAGAAGTGTGATTAAAGAACGGGTTAGATGATCATAAGCGAATTAAAGAACAGTAAAGTAAAATTGGATATGTCAAGGGAAAGAGCTGTAACGATTATATGTGGTATGCCGCAAGAGAAACGTAGGGAGTTGTTTATTGAAGTTGGAGATTGTTGTTTAAAAATTTGTAAAGAAGTAAAATATTTAGGAATCATTAACGAAAAATTGACCACCACAAAATATTTTGAATATATCAGGACAAATGTGAAGCGACCTCCACAATTATTTACCGACTAATACAAGTAGGGTTTAATAAATATATACGTAGGGGTTAATAAGTATACAATGGAATACAGTGTTGCACGAAAGCTATTCAAAGGGGAGATTGACCCAGTAGGAACGTATATGTTTGGGGGCAAAAAGCAAGAATGGAAACAAATGAGAGAAAATTACTCTGTAAGCAGCGATGAAGTTTAGAGCATGTTGAATGGTGTAGAGCATATTGAACAATCTCTACTTTAGAGTATTTCTAAATTATGTATTTTTATTTCAATAGTATGTTTATGTGTTCAATAAAAAAGTAAAAAAATGTTTTAAAAAATCTCAATTCACGCAATGCTAGTTCTCATGGGTATTATGCCAGCAGATATTTATAAGATAGACATGGAATAGAATTCAATAAGTAGAAGTAATAACAATAGATGGTGAAGAGTTAAGTGCAAGTAGCAAGAATAAGAGGGAATTTTAACAAGAAAAGTGAGCGAATGCTGGCAAATAATATAAAATAATGAAGAGGTCCGTAGGCGGTTATTTGAATATATACCAAATGTAATTTTCATTAATAAAAACACGAAGTGGTTTGAACCCAACAAAATCTTGGAAGAATTGCCAAGCTGTCAAGAAAATTTCAACGTGCATCTCAAGGAAATTAAAGCTGAATGTTGGTTATTATAAACGGATAATTACGAGGATTCCAAGACCAAGAGACCATGTGCTATTTTATTGTATAAACTACCCACAAGAACATGGAGAGTTGGTAAAAATGAAGAAAAACCATGGTAGATTATTTAAAATTGAAAGAAAACGGGAGTTCATTAAAAGGTTTGAGAAATCTTAAGATATAATTACAAGTATTGGCATAGTGAGAAATATTTTAGAAAAGATCACAGAGTAATGATTCAAAGATCACTCGGAAAATCGTGAGACAAAAATTATACACCAGATCTCTCCGATAGTAACGCACATCATCAACAAGGTGTTTAAAACATGTTTAATTTATAAGAAGTGTTTATAAAATAATGTTTAAATTGTGTTGAACTAAATGTTAGCGAAAATTATAACTAAGAAAAGTAGATACAACACATTAAAAAAATTCCTTGGTAATGACTATGTTCAAAACTAGGTAAAAGTTGGTGTAGGCAAATAAATAAATACAACTAACTGGAAGAACACATCATAATATTTCCCATTTCGTTACTCGACAAAACTCATTCGAGGTTCATCAAAAGGTAATCAAGGTTGTAAATGACTTCAGAAAATAAAGAAGTAAGAAAATACAGTAAGATAATCTAACATATTCACATACTAAATTATTTACCTTCCAGAAACTGGATGACTGTTGGGTAGATTCCATCCGTACTGCGTCGCGCCAGGACTGAAAATCATTAAATTTCTTTTAATGGTGTGTTGTCATATGCAATTTAGTTACTTTCGAGTATTTTTTTATTTACTTCTTTTACAAAATTCAATGTACTATCCAAGTACAACGAAATTTCATGTTCTTTATAAAAAATTTAAGTTAGAATATTTAATGTATTTCGTAACTAGTACGGTGAAAATGTTAACAAAACAATAAATGTTTTTTCTTTTATTGACAAACAGGTTTCAATACTTTCATGCCATCGTCTGTTGAATCTATTGCATCCATAAATAAAAATAAATTTACTGTCAAAAAAAACAGCACAAACTGCATATAACCACGTGGAGGACAATAATCTAATAATATATAGAAGATTTACCAACATTACAAATCAGTACATTATGACAGAATAAGTACAAACTTAGCACACAAATGAACATAATTTCCAAACTCTCTGTACCAAGAAGTGTGTTGCTGGCAGACTGCTTTTGCATACATAATCTGCAGTTTTATTCAAAGCTCGGAGAAACTTTGTACGTATGTTGAAATTTTTTCCAATATTCACTAGTACTCCAGTTTATTATAACCATAAAGGCGTTGTTAGACTAAAGTCTACATCATTATTAATCAATGTTATTACCTTTAAAATTGACTTGTTTATTCCTGCTACCCACACATCCACGCTGTTAAAGTGTCGGAATGACGTGGTTGCGCATAAGACTCTCATAGCGTATACCATTGTCGGTGCAGGTAACAGGACCCGTGGGTCTCATCTCTTCGAAAAACAAGTCCTACGATAGACGATGCCGTCAACCCACACCACACAGTTACCTATGCAGAATGAAGAGGTACTGGTTGATGTGTGACAGATTTTCCATTGCCGATACTCTGCAATTTTGAGTACTGACATGTCCTTGAAGATGAACATGGGCTTCGTCTGTCCACAGAATGTTCCTTGGCCACTCATTGTCCACTTCTATGCGAGCAAGAAATTCCAGAACCACAGTTTGTCTTACTGGCAGGCCTGCAGAAACCAACTCCTGAACATGAGTAATTTTGTACGGATAGCAATGCAGGAATGTTTCGTACAATTTTTTGCACCGTGCTCACAGGCATGTCTAAAGTTCTGGCAATTCCCCGTTTGCGCATCACCGCTCGTTTCTTTCTGAAATGCTGTGGCCACATCTTCTATTGACGTCGAAGAAATTTCACTTCGAAAGAACCTGTCTCTTCGAATTTCTTAATAATTTTTTCCAGACCCTTGGCAGACATCGGACCACAGTCTTTTTTCATACCCTTTACTGTCCGGAACTTCTTCAGAGATACTGGCGCACAGTCACCATTTTGTAAAAGAGCTTCACAAGCAGAGTGCGATCCTTCAATGAGAGAGTCATGCCGAGCTTCTCAGACGCATTATGAGGAAAATGCCATGTACCCCGCGTTTTTATATTGCATATTATGACGCTTAAAACGCCATCTATTGCTAAAATTTGGAACTATTTCTTTATTTTATATATATTCATTTTTTATCATTTCTATGTATTTTTCCATTGTTTTATATTCTTAACCTGACGACAAGGTCAGTGAAAAAGCTTTCATGTTCATTATTTCTAATAATTGGAGAGAAAACTATATTGGCTTTAGTTTGGGTTGCCTGCAATCGTTTGTTTATCAATGATTTGTTTTTCGGATATCTATAACTGTAAATAAAATTTCTCTGAGCAGTAAAAATTAGTATTCGGGAAAATGGACAGGTTGGTGGAAGTTTTCCGAAATATATTTACAATTAAATTTTGATGTGCAGCTGAGGACCATTCCCTTCCCCCATCCACAATACACACTACATAATTACATTTTCTTCTTAAAACAGACCTACAACGGAGAATAAACTATTAAGAGAATTGAGACATTTTTGAGGTATGAAAATGAATCACTAAGTATTATTGTAAATTAAAATCAAATTCCTGGAACAATGCCAACGTTGAATGATAGGCTTACAGAAAAGAATTAGGAGGATGAAATAAAGGACGTCTGTAGATATACGTTTGATAGTCCGAATTTGACGTATTGCTTGTAATGTAGGAATAAGTCAAAGGGACCAGGAATAACTTATTAAAGTCTGTCTTCTGTCAAGAGAATGATAGTCAGTGCAGTAATATATTGGTTAAGTTACTGATTAGTCGTGACCATTTAGTCATATTCTTAGAGCACGATTTTCCGCCAGCTGGAGAGACTCCTGATAGCAGGGTTGATAAGACGTTCACACCTCACAATCATACAGAGCGGCGCTACGAACGCAAGTTTTACGCAGCAATAATTTAACGTCAGTGTTAAATATATAGTTGAGGAAGAAATAAGTGAAGAAGTTTGTTTAAGAATTTATTTATTTAGCCAGTGTCTGCAAGTGTTTGGTCCAGAGAAGTCTAGTGTCGAGGTTTTGTTCTAGATATTTGACTGGGAATGGGGATATTGTCAACGGTCAAAGAACATTTGTTTAGTGAAGTCTTTGAGGCAAAAAGTATAGCTTGACATTTGTCGACATTAAACGTAATTCCATTAAGTTTTATCAACTTTAAGAGGTCATCTGTCACTGCATGTATTTTGAAAAGCTTTTGTAAGTCATTTTAATTTCACTGTTAGAGCCACGTTCTCGGAGTATATGAACTGAATAGTCTTGAGAGTGGAGGGAAAATCACTTATACAATGGGAAAACTGTATCGGAGACACACAGTCTTGGAGAAAGGGCGGGAGTTGATGTTGGAAGGAGGTATGTTGTACCAGTTACAGACAACGAATTTACGACTAGAAAGGAAGCTACGTAGAATGTCATGAAACGAAAGAGGAAGAATAGAGCGAGTTTAGTGGAGAAGAAGATCATGATCAACAGCAAAACAGAAGACAAAGAAAATAGCAAAGAGAGCATTTGAAATTAAAGGATAATTAAATTTCTAGAACCAAATGGTGAGCATGTGTAGAGGTCGAAACACCTTTCTGAAACTGAATTGATACGAATGTTTAATATTAATATTATTATAATTTTGTGATCCAGTAAAAAACAATTCAATTTGTGAATTACAATTTCTAGTAATATGGATGGGATAACTATACCTAATTTTCTATTCATTGATCAATGATCCATTTATTTATCATTCATTTTTGGAACTATTCATCGGATATCACTAATATTAACGATGACGAGTTAATTTTTAAACATTAATAATTAATATTAATAATAGTTAATAATTAATAACTTTTAAGTGTGGAATGGTTTACGCTCCGTAACAAACATAATCAAGTTCTACCCACCCGGCTGGAGCACTTGGTTTCGGTTGACTGCCACCGAAATGATCCACTGGTGCACTTGGTCTCTGCTGATTGCCACTGTGGATCGAAAAATAAAATAAAATTTAAAATATACAAGACAAGAATTTTTTCATCACAAAGTGGTATTTATTGTGAGAACAATATGAGTGTTACCTGATTTTGAAAGGAATCTGTGGGATTTTAAGCTCTGTTCAAGTTGTCAAAAATCACTATTTTCTTATTTCTGCACTGCGGGTCAAAAATAGCCGCGCAGTAAAATCATTGCTCAATAACTTCTAAAAGAGTAGCTACATCTATCAGTGTCAAAACGAAACGTGGTCCAGGTCCTCATCCGACTTAAGGGACGAAAGAATCGACAAATTCCTTAGTATGTAGACTCCCTAACAACGAGAAGGGAGAAGTGCGAATTGCTTTATAGTCACAGCCAAGAAGCTTCCAGTACTTCAGACCAAGAAAAACTTATAAAAACCTGTCTTACAGCTGCTCGAACCCACATCGCATCTGTCACAACCCAGAGCAGATCACAACAAAGAGCAGCATCGCTCCACTCAATCGGTGCATTAGTGCTAATCAGTTATGTACGTCATCTAGCACAAACTTTTATGTTATATTTTCAGCAAGCAGTCTGTCGTCCACTGTATGAAAACCACCATGGACAAGAATATTTTCACGGCTTCAATGGGTCAAAAATAATATGCGATGAAGCCTCATTCGGATTTCAGAAAGTCAAGAACATATCAGCTATGGGAAAACTCTGAGAACTTCTATGATATCACTTTATTTACTAATTCAGTTTGTACGTGCCATGAAAACTTGCGAGCCTATAAAAGTTAATCATTTCAGCAGCGAGTATGCTGATTTTTCATTTTAGTTAATTCATTTGTAATTCAGAACAAGTGACACACACATATGCTGATGTGTAAGTGTGAGTTGATTAAGCCCTTAAGATGGAGTAAACTAAAAGGAGAGGTACATACGCATTCATCAAGGACGTGAATTACAGCTATAAGAACAGAAAGAAGTTCAAGTCGTCAATACAACTATTAGAAATCATAACTGGACAGTGGACCTGGTATGCCCGCAAGATATGGCATATTCCCAATAACATTAGAGTTTACTCCTTGCGGATTAACTTTTTCCCAACGGGGTCGATGTGGCGAATACAGGAGATCTTGGCCACATATTAATTTTTCATAGCGCGTGCGCTATAAATTCTTGCAATTCATTTGTCTAATACTAAGACACGGTTAGCAACGCAATGTATACTATTTACTAGAAAGAGAAAAATAGAGAAAACTATGAGTGAACTCTCGGTATCGCTATCTGCGTATATACATTTGCTCATCAGCGACTGGTGTAACGGGCATGAATTAAAAGCATATGCACTACTCTGAATATTCAATTTGACTTTCAAGGAAGTTAGATAATAATGATTAGAATAAAAATCAGAAGAATGTAAACCAAAATAAGATGTGAAATTTTGAAATTTCACCGAGAAGGTAATGTGACCGAGAGTTTTCCCTGCGTGTCCCATTTATTTATTTATTTTTCAACCAAACATTACATACTCATTTGAACAATGAATGTACGATCAAAAATATTTTAAATAGTGCAGTAAATTGGATGAATTTACCATACAATTAAATAACGAATAACAATATTAGTACACAAAAATAACCTTGGAAATACAATAAAATGATATAAAACAATGAGATGAAAAAAAGTGAAGTAAATAAAATATTATGGCAAAATACAATACACTATTGTAATAAATACAAATCTTTTGAGATAATAGTTTTTAAGTCAACCCAAGAACGTAATCATGGAATAATAAAAATATGAAATTTTAAGAGAAATGGAAATATGGGGAAAAGGCGAAGTGATTTTTAAGAACGTCTGTAGGCATTCATTTTTGTGTACGTATTATCCGTTACGCGTATTGTTTATACCGTATAAATAATTCAGAATAATTTAGTTAAGTCGGTCATTAGCGGTTGAATGGATGAGAGTCATAAGAGGAATTATGTTACATCTTTGTCGAAGTTGTAAATTGCTAACGAAGCATGACGTATTTGTGAGTATACGCATTGCGCGATTTTCGGTCAGCTGGAGAGGTTTCTGATTGGAGGGATGGGAAGCAGCCCACACCTCGCAACCACACAGAGCTGCACTATGGATACTTGCGTTTTATAGTAAAAGTTTAATGTTAGCGTAAGAAAATAGTGACGGAAAAGAGGAAGACAGCGATTTATCTTGAAGTGTATTTTCTTTTTTAATAATTGTGTTAAGTCCATAAAAGTCTTGAGTCAAAGTTCAGTCCGAGATACTTCACATTGTCTTGCCAGGGTATAGGAGTACTATTTACAGTCAAGGATGTTTCTTTTAGAGAAGTCTTCCAGGTAAAAAATGATGCCATTTGGTCGTGTTTATACTAATTCCATTCTGTAATGTCTAGTCAATTAAGTCATTAGTAATCGTTTTTAATATTTGTAAAGCTTTCTTGAGTCCTCTTAAATTTAGTCAGAGCCACGTCGTCAGCGTATATATTGTATGGTCTTGGGGGTAGAATCAATATCATTGATGTACATTGAAAAAAGTATTGGTGACCAAATACTTCCCTGGAGAACCCCAGCGTTGATGTTGTATATTAAAGATTTTTTTCTGTGGTGATTGACACCACGTCAGTTACGGAAGCAGATACTCGGAGCGCGAAGAAGCGGCCAACAACAGCTAATCAAGTGCGAAGGTGCATGGATGACAAAAGGCGGCTCTAAGGAGATACGATGGCGGGCAGAAAAAGAAAGAGAAAAACAGAAAAAATGTTAACAAAGTTGGATTTTGAGGATGCTGCGTCTGGTGGAGGAGGAACTCTAGCAACACTGTCAGGAATAACTAATAGTTTGGGTGAAACACTGGTGCAGAGGGATGATGGTACACCTATACTAAGAGAACGTCGGAGGAAAGTAAAGGAAGGGTAGTCGTCTGTGGTGTAAGAAGAGATAGAGAGGGATGGTGTCAAAATTGATACGTTAACAAAGCAGGTACAACAAATAAGACAGAAGTATTCAAGGAGGAAAAATTTCGCAGAATAACTGGTAATATGCAGGGATTAATTTGGGATGGAGAGTCATATTTATGCCACGCAGTGGTGCGATTGTACGTACGAAATGCAGAACTATGAAAGATTGTGAATATGAAGGACGGAATATATTGTATGGAGAAAATATTGGGAGAAATACCAGTTGGCGAGGGAATGGTAACATTACTTGCAAATAAAATAATGGAATAGGTAAAGACAAGGTTACAAGAGGAGAGGGTGGCAATAGCAACAGAAATGCAAGAATTTGGGAGGAAGACTATGGAGGATATAAAAGGGGTGTTGAATGAGCGTTGGATGTTGGTTGACGATAATCAGTATGCAGTTGCAGAAAAGTGAAGAGAAAAACGAGGAAGAAAAACAGCAAGTTGTGGTGAATAATAAAGGAACTGGGGATGGATCTGATAGTAGTGTGTTGCTACGGTTATGGAGCGGCATGTAGAAAATACAAAGGAGAAAATAAAAGGGATTTTGGGAGCGAGTATGGGGCGGACAGACATATGCCAAGGCAAAAAGATAGGGAGCATGGTGGAGATGGTAGTAGTAAAGAGAACAGAAAAGACAATTGGGAAACTGCAGGATGCGTTGCGAATGGTATTACCAGATGGACAGGCAAAAGTAAAGATACAGATGTTGCGGGAGAAGGCAGGAGGAGATTTTCTGATAGTACTCACAGATAGTGCCGAAAAAGAAAAGCTGACAAAGGCGATAGAAAGAAAGGAAAAAAATATAACATCGACATATTGGGAAGCGACGACCGTGGGTAAAGATATTTCGAACAGATAAAGGGAAAAGTGAAAAGAATAGAAATTTTGAGACAGAAGAGGACAGGGAACAATTTAAAAAAGGGACGCGACTATTGTACATAAAAGAGTAGGTCGGAAAAACAAGAAAATTGGATACTAGAATAGGGACAAAGGGATATATCAGAAGTTAATAGACTATATTTAGAAATGACCAGTAATGGAGGATATAACAACTATACGATGATACAAGTGTCATAGATTTGGCCACCGAGCGTTGGTATGTCGAAAAAAAACAGTATATATGTGGACACTTTGGGGAGACGGGTCATGGGTATGGGGATTGCCCGCAGAAAAAAGAGAAGGGGGTATGTGTACATTGTCAGCGAAAGGGGATAGAAAGTACGCATAGTACATTAAGTAAAGATTGCAGTGAGTATAAGATGGCGCAGAGGATAGTCATAGATAATACAGAATATGACTAAGATTCTACAACAGAATTTACAGAAGAGTAAAGTAGTGTCATCAGAGTTATGGGAGTATATGCGGGCAAACAATGTAAGCATTGGATACTTTCAACACGTATATCATTTGGGTGCAAAGCTATAGCCTGTACCGTTAGCATATCTCATAACTTTAGCAGCGTTAGTTTTGGAAGTGAACATAGAATGTGATACGTGTGTGAATGTAGTTGGTGGACATTTATTTCGATATTTTACCCACTTTTGCGAAAGAAGAATAAAAAAATTGCTATATCCTTTGGATTTGATACGATTTTGCCATCGTCTAGCAGAAAAATAATTTCTTGTCGATTATCTGAAGGGATTGTGTAATTTTTTACAACAATCCACATCGTTTTGGTCCGGTTCTTCGATTTGAGTATCTGTTTCTTTTAATTATTTAAACTGCATAGACCACTTTTCTAAGAAAGCATTTATATTTACAGAAATAATTATGAGATTTGGAGTTTGGAAAGATAATATAAATGACGTTTGTTTCGTGATTAAATTTTCATTCTTTGGGTTATCCATCTATTCTGATTGTCTACTTATACTAACTTGCTAGAACGAAAGCTAGAGTTGTAATACTTCAAGACTATTGAAAAAAATACGTTGAATTTGTAGTTGATGTTTTCACAATTATACACACCCCTATTTTCCTTATGTACAAAATTTATAAAAATCGATACATTTTTCCGTGAACTGTCTAAAAAGCTTCTAGATGATTTTAAGTGGTTTAAATTTATCTTTAATAGTCAATATTTGGGCAAAGTGATCGTTTTTTCAGCGTTAAATACTTGAAAAGTATACAAGAGTCTACTGTTGACAATTATCTGGTCTAGCGACATTTGAGATGAGACGGAGATGCGAGTGGGTTCGATTATTGTAGTAAAAAGATTGAACGAACTGATTAGATTATTGGATCGATCTTTGGTATTGTACGCGGGATCCGGTTCACTGAGGAAAGCGATTTCGTATATTTCCGCGTCAGACGTTTTAAAACAACTTCGAAATTCATAAAAAATATTTCAAGGTCTGATTGATGTCTATAAATACATAAAATTACTATGCCTTTTGGGCAAATAAACTGTAGAGTTCGAAAATACCATCGAAGCCGGATTTCTCGTAACCTAATAGTGGAGAATATGAAATGTTATTCCTAACGTAAAAACATGCACCACTGTGAGGATTATTTCCTTTGAAATTTTTTCGACAGTAAAAGCTTAATAATAGGTTGTAATAAAGTACTATTAAAGTCATTAGCAGAAAGCGACTGCTGTTAGGCATAGCAAATCAAATGGGTTGTCAAGTAAAGGATTTCAATATATGTTACTTTGTTGGAAAGGGACTGAACATAATGACAGCAGATATTTATTTTATTTTCTCGAGAGACGCAATCGAATTGAGATAGATGAGGAGAATTTGAATTTAATTGTCATCTTCGAGCTAACACATTTAACTCTGGAGCTATATATCCATGTTTTCGGGCGGAAGGATGCGTGGATCGAGCAGATAAAACGGGTTTGGATGAGAGAGGTGAGATAAGAGGCAGAGACATGTCAGAGAAGGGAGAAGAAATGGGAATGGGGAGAAATGGAGAAACTCAGGGAGTAGCAATAGGGATGGTTGGTGATTTTTTGTAGATGAAGGGACTGAAGTAAGGAAAGTTATGTAGCAAAGAGAGAAGTGAAACTTTGTTTCCCAGACGATCTTAAGAGTAAGCCGTGCCGGGTGAAGTCCTTGGCAAAAAAGTGAGCTTGCAGATCAACAAATGTGATGTTTGTGTCTGCCATGTACTGTCTCGTTGTTCAACTGTGGCATGTTGTAGCATGTAGGCAGGCTAGAAAGTATGTTAGTGCGTTGGGAGACCTTTTTGGGATTTTGCATATGTTCACTAGGTTTGAATTGATCTCCCAGATTAATATTCTACCCACCAATAATTATTATGACCCGGTCTGTGTTTTACGAGAATATCCAGCTCTCCAATAACTTCAGCCAAAGGAGCGTATGGCTTGAAGAAACCGGACGTAGAAATCTCTTTGGGAAGAATTTCACGCATAATGGAGGACATTTGGCGAACATGCGAATCAGCTAATTAGAACGCTAGATTTTTGTGAGGAAGGTTGTCTTTTATAGTGTTGGGCTGCACAATTTTACGCGTTTTTGGACGGTTGTGCGGACCAGTGCGGTGGGTTCTGTGAGGAGAGTTGGTGGGTTTGGGTGCGGACTAGGATGAGGTGAAAGACGTAAAGATGATCCTGTACACTATATCTCACCTTAGAATAACACAAAAAACACAGGGATATGAGATTTGATGAAGTTCGTTCGAATAGTTCAACGTGCAGTTAGGTTTTTCGAGCCTATTTGTATCACAAGACACTCGAAACAACACGTTATACTAAAGATTCTGAAACGCAAAAACTCGAGAAAATAAAATAAAGAAAATTAAACTAAAAAATAGACACAGCAATTTACGAGCGTAGCGTATGCTAGAAGCAGGACAGTAAACCTCTCCAGGTCAGTCATGTATTTTTTGTGGGGTTTTACGGTTGGGGCTTTACGGTTCGCCGACATCGAGGCCATTAGAGCCCTAAAATTTTGTACAGGTAGGGAAAATGCAGTTACACACTAAGGAGAGCCAACATGACTCTCCCCGCGTGTGGGACTGACTCAACCATACCCACTAAAAACCCTCCTGAATTACAATATATCAAAACATTAGGATGGGGAGAAAGAAACGAGAGAGAAAATAATGGTTGGACAAAATGCAATATGATATAGCCGGTATTTTCCTTCTATGTTACAGACAACGAAACTTCTATCTACGTACGGATGAAGAAAGAAGAATAAATTTCATCTAACCTATGGTTTGTATATTTGTAAATAGTTTATATAATTCGTTGTTTTAATTCACGATATATGCTTAACGTCTCTGGTCTCTCCCTTACATTAATGTGTTATTTTGTAAATACTTTTACTTACAGACTTTATTTGTAAATACTAATTTTGTAAATTCTTGTCATAGACTCTTGTGTTTTGTAAATACTTTTGTAAATGTCTTTTGTTAATGTTGTCTCTTGCAAAAATATTTTCCATAAAAACTCTTTATGTCCTGACCGTTGGCTTTCCGTGGTCCCCAACGGTGCTCAATGAATTAGTCAGTTGCATCTATTTCAGATTTAAGAAACTATTACAGTATGCCAAAAGTTTATATAATAATAATAATAAAATTTCTATCCATGCATAACTAAGTTTAACATTACGGCAGCGGGAAATAATATATCAATATTCTTATGAAAAATGTAGACGCAACTGAACAATTCATTGAAAGTGAATACTGGGGCATGTAAGAGCCCACTGCATTAAAGGGTTTAAGAAGGGAAAGCGGCTAAAGCCTCGCCACATGTAATTTAAAATGTAAATATTGTAAACAAAATGCCCTATTGAATTGAACTGAAAATATTAATGTGTAGTGGTTGCACATTTAAAAGCGTTGTGATACGAGCGAGGATATCTTTTAAATTTAATTAGGATATACTTCACAGAGAGAAATACTTGGTAACAAATATGAGGGAAGTCGTTAGTAAGTGAATATCGAAAAGGATATATTCATTTATAATGAAGTGCAGCTACACTCAGGAATGTTTAGATAAATTCAATGTAGGTTGAGATGCAGAAAAAAGGATATCCAATAGTTTTTTATTTCCTTTTAGCCCTTATGGCTACCTTTACTTCAAATTTGTCATTTCAAGGATTCTTTATTTCTCTTTTCTTTTTTTCTGTCTCATTGCCTTTGGGCTGAGCCGGTTAACAGTGATTACTCACGTTTCCGTCCCCGCCCCGAGGAGGCAGGCGCAGATATACTATTTGCGTTATCCCACTGACTTCTTCTTTTCATGTTTTATTTTCTATGTATTGAAAATATCTCGTAAGTGTCCTAATTTCGTTATAAATTCAGCATTTTCTCAAAATCGATGTATTGTTGAATTACTTTATCCATCTTGTTTGTTGGAAATAACCCCATACTTTTTAGCCATCCTATACACTTCTTTCGTTCTGTAGCATACAGTTCACAGGTCCGTAAAATGTGTTCCGTTGTTTATACCCTTCTGCTGCATTTACATAAGTCAGTATCTCGTTTGCCTGTACGTTGTATATGCAACAGTGGCATAATCTGATACATCAGTATAATAGTGCAGGGAAACAAGAGGAGAGACATAGAAACAAGGGGAACAACCGAACTGGAGGACAGACAACAAATTTTGAGATGTGATTTTGAGATCTTGCCTCACTTCCCAACAATGTAAGAGAAAGCGCTAAGACCAGCAACCCCGGACAACGTCGTCACCAGATATCAGCTACTTTGCCCGGCGGTAATGTACTATAAGTACAAGTATTCGCTTGCGCCATGTTGGATCTAACGAAGCTGGCGCCCTTACGGGATATGCATAACTGGAGACCGCTTTGAAAAAATATTTTACATTAGTTTTATTGTTAATAAAAAAGTAAAGTAAAGAGAGAGTATTTATCTGACGTGGTTAACATTAGTGTCTGCAAATAAATATTCATTTTAGTGTCTTCAAATTTATTTTCACATATCTGTGCACAAATAGGCAAGTATATATTTGAATAATTTGTATTTGTTCACATAAAATTTCTGTAAATCGTAGTCAAATATATACATGAGTATTACATACATTTATAAATGACTTTTAAAGAATCATTATTTTGTTAAATATTCTAATTGCCAATTCAATTTTTAACATAGACATATATAGGTCCTGCTGAAATGGATAAATATTATGACAAATAATTATTTAGTTTTTCGTAAAAGAAATATGGAATTGGCGGAATTTTAAAGAACTCGGAAATGGATGTTGTCTTGCGACGAGAAGCGAGCAGGGTGGCAAGCTGGCTTCAGGAATTTAAATGGGGGTCTGGTGTGCCGTAAGGGATGACACGATGGAAATATATTGGTTAGGAACACACTTTCTGGCGAAGTTTTAAAACATAAAATAAAAATTAAATTTTATTTCGTAGGTCCGTGTTTGGAACAGGAGTAGAAATTTCTTAAGTGGAAGAGACGCGAAATTAGCTGTCCTCAAAAATTGGAGTGTGTGGAAAAATGATGAATAATTCTTGAAGGGACGAGAAGATAGGAATGTTAACTTCATCGGTTCGAAGGGGACGCGTTGATGTATGTGAACGTGCCCTAGCCACTTTGAAAGGAGACGTTGGTATGTCGCGAGACGAAATATGAATTTTGGGGGAGCCATCTGGTTAGAATCCACGAGAAAGACACAGCGATACTCTGTTTTGCAGAACTAAGAAGGGAAAAATAGGCCTTCGGTAGACAACAGTCATGTAAAACGGGAACCCAATTAGGAATTTCGAGCCAGCGAGCGATATTCGGCAGCGTAATGGTGTGAGGGAACGGCCACTCAAACCAATTTTGAGGCTCGTAGTGAAAAGAAATTGGTGAAATTAACCAGACTTGTCAGAGTAAATTGGCATCGACAGAACGCCGAGGATGAGACTTTATGATCTAAGTTGAACAAAGTAACGAGAAAAGAAGAATGTCACAACTAATGGAAACTGCCGGAGAATAAACAGATGGGAAGACGCATGGAGAAAAAGCAGGAGCATGAACAAATAATGTGATTGGCTGAGAACCGACCTACGTCACTTCGTGACAAATCTATCAGAGATACCCCAGAGTGCAGTAGGAATTGATAGCCATTGAACGCCAAAAATCGTTACGTCAGTGAATGGTGGAGTCAATTTCGGAGTTTTTTGGGCTCTGGCGGGGGAAACGGGTTCAAAAGGACAAACACCACGAGGACATGCTCTTATGCTTATTATCTTGAGCTTACTATTCTTACGCTTGCGAGCTTGTTAGTTTGAACTTATTAGCTTGTGCTGGTTAGCTAGTTTGCTGCTTATTAGCTTCATGTTTTCGCTTCATCAGAGTTCGTTCTCGTTAGTTTATGACAAGACTGTGTACTCTAATTTTTGAAATATCAGACCTGACTTTCGTGAGCGATGAACTTTTTAAATGGGAAATGAACAATTAGTGGTATTCTGCCACTATTCATGATCACCAAGTCGAGATGTATATTTTACGACACATAAAATGGGCCGAACCCTATATGCCTTGGTTGTTTTTATTATTAGTGGGGCACAGCAAGCAGTGCTGGGGAAGCTGACTTCAGGGAGTCAGGTAAGTGCTTAATGAGAAACTGCTTTGGACACCCACTTTTAATTAAGTAATGGTATAATATGTAGCCTTTAACAGGATATAATGTGTTGACATAATTACACTTAGTTTAATACAATAGTACAGTATAATAATGTAAAATTTGTCTCATGTACTGAATTACATATGTACTCCCTACGAATGAAGTCAATGGATTACGTGATGCAGTTATGGGATTTCGAAATGAGTCGTAATACCGAGTTTCGATGGCTTTATCACCTTCGGAATTCTAATAAGATTCATATATCAATACTAATAATATGCAAAATGCATTTTCTATGAAACAAAATGTATTATCTACTGTAATGTCACAATTTGACTTGACGCTCAAACTTCCGGTCTTCTTGGTTAAGTTTTGACACGAATTCACGCGATTATAAAAACTAAAAAAAGTAATCAAATCGTAATATTTCCGTATCATGATCAGACTCAGAAACTATTCACAATTTAATTACGATATTCTTTTTCTTCAATAAATTGTTAAAAGACGATAAATTCTCTAAATAAACGTGATGCGACTCTTATGTTTGCAAGCGCTACGTCATATTTTTTGACACCATGTTAGATCCAATATGGCGCATGCGAATACCTGTACTTATAGTGCTTTACCGGAGGTCCGAAAACGGTGGTCAAAATGTGGGATTTGGTCTCAGGTAGGTCGGAACGATTTTGTTTCCAGCAGTGTACATTGTTGAAGCAATGGTGCAGCATAAACAATGTAGAAGCAATGGTGCAGTGGGAATTATTATAAAAGCAATGGTGCAGTAGATTGTAGAAGCAATGAAGCAATAGGTAGCTTTGAATTGCACATTTAATGAGATTCAATTGAGTAATATCTTTTGCGTCTGTGGTAAGGACATTGTGTAGAACGAATCCCCAGGCAGAGAGTGGCTGATTCTTTTGAGGGACGAATATTACTACTGCGAGTATTGTGTTCGTGAACATAACAGTTTCTTGCGAAGCAAGAATGTCACTCACGTAATCGGTCGTAATTTCATAAATAGAAACGCAGGAAGTCCCTAAATAAGGTTTACAAGAGTTTCTGTGGTGAGATTTTCAAATTATTTCCTTTGGAATTCTGAAAGTTAGGATGCTCTGAGCGGAATTTCCCCAAATGATAATGCCATACTGTAAATGAGAGTAAACTGTCACAAATTATATGCAATGGAAAAAATGTTGACTAATAACATAAACTAATATTTCGACTGTCTAACACAAATTGCCTACTTTGGAACTTAGATTCCCAATGTGACAATTTTTTTGTGTGGTTGTCTTGAATATTGTAACGTTTCATCAATTATTGGTACAAAAACACATTACTCTTTTCTCATTCAACGGGTCGTGGGTTCGAGAGTTATATGACCCATTGAGAATTATGGGAATCATGACTACTTTGAAGTAGTGAAAGATTTTAGTCGATTCTAGAAAAACATAATTTATTACAAAGAAAACAATTGCAGAAATGCAATAAAAAATTTAATTTCAACACTCAAAAACTCACACACACATTCACACCATTACTTTTTCCTCCAAAATTTGCAATTTGCATAAGCGTGTGTTCGCGTGTTTTTTAGGACCTTTAATGGCGTAGAATATCTTAAAACCATGCGACAAAAATTCTGCGTTGGATACAGTTTAATTGATGGTTCATTCACTCACTGTCTCGTAATCAGTTTTCTAGATGGCAACCTTGCTAAGAAATCAGAAGGGATCTCACCAATGTACATTTACAGATGTGAGAAAGAGTAGAGCGGTTTCAACGTGTCGGCGACCTTGAAAAGTACAGCGGCATCCCCCTCGACATCACTCTGATATATTTGCATTTAAAACATTTGCTTTTAAATAAAGATGAACAGGAAAGAAAGACTCAACGCGGAAAGAAACAAGGTAAAAAAGAAAGAAAAAAGTAAGAAAGGAATGGAGGGAAAAAGAAAGAAAAGAAAGAAAAAAGAATTAAAGAACGAAAGAAAGAGTAAAAGAAAGACAGAGAAGAGAGAGAGAAAGAAAGAGAGTAGGAAAGAGAGAAAGAAAGAAATGCAAAACGCGGAAAGAAACAAGAAAAGAAGGAATGAATGAATAAAAGAAAGAGAAAGAAAGAAAAAAGAAACAGAAAGAAGCGAAAAGAGAAGAAAAGGAAAGAAGGAACGAATGACAAGAGTGGAAGAAGTAGGAATGAAAAAAGAAAAGAACCTATGGTATTAATATGAGTTAATACATTTCAATTTATTGGAATAAATAAAAGGGATTTGTCTTTTTTTATTTATTCATATCTGAAACGAGGTTTTCATATTATTGATCTCTGATTAATTTTTTAGGTTGCACGATTACTAACAAATTGTTATATCGTGGATAAATATGTCACTAGAAGATGTAATTTATTTGTTCCTTAAGTAGTTTTATATTATTTATAACTCGAGAATTAAACTTTTGTGTTATTAGTTCATATTTGAGACAAACGTTTTCTATATTTATTTAATTCCTTTTCACATATATGAAAAACTTAAGAGAATCGCAAATTATGTGAAATTACTTTCGACAATACACATCATTTGTAGGCAATGAGATTTGATTTCTTTACTTCACTGTATTAATATAAGAAATTATAGGAATATTTATAAGTAATTTGTGATTCGAATTATACTAATTCCATACGATATCTTGCAATTATATTCAAATTCTGTGAAAAACTATATTTTATATTACGCAAACGTTAGATACCAAATATTACGCAAACGTTTTTTTACAGAAACTCTAATATCTTTTACACTGCCTATGAAGACCTTACGAGACAACTAATCTCGAGATGTCGTTTAAATATAGAGAATGGTAAAGTTTATAGAAGTCAAGAATATACAGAATATTTTTGTTATAGACGTCCAAAATGTGTATAATAAAAAAATACAAAATATTTCTTTAATAGCGGTGTAATGAAACATTTTATCTCGTTACGATTTACCCGCCGCACGATGTCTTCCAAATTAGAGCGCCGTTTCAAATAGACCTACGATTGGTCGAACGAAACTTCCCCTCTCGAAGGGAAAGCAAGAGGAGGCAGGCGTCGCAAACCTAACAGATCCAAAACTGGTCAGAGCGTGAGACTTAGAAAAATAAATGGGCCCTTTTTTGTTATCAGTAGTGTACAAGTAGCGGTCAAATGTTATTCACAATCGAAATGTGGGAGCTGGGGTAATATTTCGCCAGCCTCCTCCAACACGAATACAAAAAAAGAATACTGTTATCGTATTCTTTAAATTTTGTACAGCAATTAAAAATGTTAACATATTATTAATAACAAGTGAAGAAAATGTCGCCAGCACCCCCAAGACGAATTGAAATATTGAACAATGCTATTTCAATCTTGAAATTTTGTACAACAAATGAAAATGTTGTGAACCTATTGTTTATAATAAATAATAACGAAAATGTCTCCAGCCCTCTCCCACAACACGGATTCGAAAATTGAACAGTGCTACCTGAGTCTTTGAATTTCGTACAACTTTGTACAACAATTGAAAATTTATTAACCTATTGTTTAAAAAATTTTGAGGAAAATATTGCCAGCCCCTTCTCCTCATACACAATTTCCAAAAGTGAATGGTATTATATAGTAAAATTAGCTCTAGTAAACTCGGAAGCGCGAAATTTCAAACTGCATGATAATAAATAATTGACACGTATCAAAGAAATGTAAAAAAACTAAGATTTAGTACAGGTCACAAGGAAGCAGAAGATACCCACAACAATATTTTTCATTCTATCTTACGTTCAGCATTGTTGAAGACATTGGAAAATAAACGCAAATGAAAAGATTTTAAGATGAAAAAATCATGCGGATAGTTTCTTGAATAATATACTTTGTATAATTTGTAAAATGTACATTGTATAATTTGTATTGCAGATTCTGAATTACTACAGAATTCTTATAGCTTACTTTATTTTTTCATGTCGTGATTAATGAATGAACATATTCTGTGAAAATATCCCAATACCGTGTTAAAACATGTGTATCTTAGAAGTCTTGCTAATATTAAGATTTAACTAGCAGAATTCTCTCTTAGACTACAAAACAAAATTTTTAATTTTAGAATAAGATACAAAAAGTTTCCTAACCTTTTCATATATCAATTCATTAAGTCTACGACAATGAAAACGTGCAATACGCCACTTAGCTTAAAATACTTCCTTTTCAAGGACATTGGAAAGAAAACTTGCTTTAGTCAGTCGAAATCCGAATACCAACCGTAAAACTCACTTTTAGAATTATTTTAGTTTGAGTGACAAAAGATTACACTATTCGTCTCTGGCCCGTGCTATACTTATTCAAATACGCTTTTATAATGACAGATGAATCAGTCCAAGTTGGCAGAGTTATATTATATGTAAATATAAATCATTTTCAATGTAAATATCATGGTCAAAGATTTTCAAAAGCAGTTTATACAGATGGCTGTTCACTCAGTCAACAAGGAATCACAGCGAAGAGAAATCCTCACACCTGAAGCTACTTAATTATTTGTTGATACGGAGCTGTACATGAAAATAGAAGCGACTAATCATATTAGCAAATTATTTCGATAACTTTCACATCAAATAAATTAACGTTTGAAAAAGAATTTAACAACAACTGTTTGTAAAAGTGAAAACTGAAAGAAAGTAGTATAGAAGAAAATGCAAAATATGTTTTCTTCCGCAGTTGCCAAAATGTTTGTCTATTAAGCTAGAGTATCCACTTTATAGTGCCAAGCCCGGACCTTCATAATAATTTGTTGCTAATTGGTTACCCAAGAAAAAACTGGTCGCTCTTGCCGTCTCCAAGAAACAGTGGATACTCCTGTTTGAATTTATCAGTAAAATGTTTTTTTTGTGTGTAATATTGTCGAAGAGGCGTGATCTACTTCCATATATTTTATGTCAAATAATTATTTGTTATCAACCAAATTTTTCTAATTTTGTTTTTCATTTCCACACCTTAATTAGAAAATAGAAAAATGAATCAAATAAAAATGAAACATTTCAGAAAGATTTTCTTTTGCAAATATTTTAGAAAGCTTGTAAATTACATTTCGGTATTTTTTACTATTCTAATGAAAAGAAATAATATTTTTCAATTAGATTTTGTCGTCGGTAAAAATGATATTTCCAGTTGAATAATCTTGTATATTATTATAATCAGTAGAAGGTTTCATATGCCAATACTGATTAGAAAATCCATATATTCGTCAAGTGGGACATTAGAGATGTCACATGTTCTGAACAGGTCCTACCAATGTTATAACTCGTTTCTTATTTGAAACGCATATTTTGAACTTAATGCTTTCTATGCAATTTCTAGTAAACGTAACTTTTACGTTGAAAAGGAAATTTAGTGAAAAAAAATCGAAATGATTGAGTAATTTCTAATCATCTATATCTGTCGTTTTTGAAGCACCTATTAAATTGGTACCATTACTGTGAAGAAAGGTAACACTCGGCTAAGAATTCAAACTCTGACTGAGCTTAGTAGCATAGGTAATTAGACATAAAGCGCCCAACTCTACTTTCCTTACCTCATGTAGACCTCCAAAACTACTTATCTATTTTCTTTGCATTTTGGCCCTCTTAGTTTCCTTCATTCAACCTTTTTCACACAACTTTTCTAACTTCTCTTTCTACTAACCAAACTACACAAATTTCTTATTCTTACTTTTCTCCTTGATTACTTACTTTATTATTCTTTCTTTCCTTAGACTTTCCCTTTACTTATATTATTCCCTCATTTATTCTACTTGTTTGTATCATACATTTTTAACTATCACTTTTTCCTTTTTTCAGTTTCTCATGGGAAATTTTTTCTCTTTATCGGCACCCCAAAACTTAATTTATCCGTCTTTTTCCTCTCATGCGTGCATTTCTACATTTTCTTCGCTGTGCTCATGTTGCAATTGAAAGGTTTAGATTTTAAAGGTTGTTTCTTAGCGAAACTATTGCTTATACAAGCACCGCAAAATTGAACATTTTTCCTTATGCAACCATCCGCACCTTCTGGAAATATTCCCCCCCCCCCNTAAGTGCTCTACACAATAGTCTCCAGAACCCTTTTCCTCATTCTCTATTTGTGGTTCACGTAAATACCCAATTCCTTTCGTGCCTTCATAGAGAAATAATGGAAATTCTTTCAAATCAGCATTTGCACGCGTTACTCGCAAGTGAAACTTGGCTGAAAAATTCCTTTAACTCGAATCTAGTTGATGTTCCTGGTTATCACTTTCTGCGCGCTGATAGAAGTAGAAAAGGCGGTTGTGGAGTTGGCATATATCTCCGTGATGACTTAAATTATAAAGTCATTTTCACTTCTGAAGACAATTGAAAATGTATTGCAGAATATTTATTTGTTGAAGTTGAATTACTGAACAAGAAAAGTGTTTTAGTAGTTGTATACAATCCTCCTAAATGCTATAGTTTCTATGATTCAGATGATTTATCCTCATCTAGCGTAATTAAATTCAAATCCATAATAGTTATGGGTGATTTTAACTGCAATCTCGCTCATACGTCTACCAATCACGTAATTGCTTTTCCTCGTTTCTTTTTCAGTATGAATTTAGAAATTCTTGCTTTTGACTCCACCCATCACAAAAAATCTCAGACATAGATTGATCATATTATTGTGTCGAATACAGAAAAAGTACGCTTTCACGGACAATTTCATGCTCCAGGAGTTTAGAAGCACGATCTTATTTACCTTTTGTACAGTCTTAAACGTCCAAAGTATAATCCTAAAATAATTCAATACCGAGATTATAAGAACATGGATAAAAATGCTTTTTTTCTCGTAGGACTTCGCCTTCCATGACATCGTGTGTATCAAGAACCTTCCCTTGACGGTAAAGTCTCAGTTTTTACAGAATTAATAAATACTCATATAAATCGTCATATATCGTTAAACAAAGCACACGTAACACGTACCCCAGCTCCTTGGATAACGACTGAAATCCGAAAATTAATGAAACAGAGAAATATTGCTTACTCCATTGCCCGCAGTACTAAAACAGAAACGGACCGAAAAAATTATTAATTCCTGAGAATAAAGTCACCCAGAAAATGAGGAATGAAAAAATTAAATATTATCACGACATATTCGGTGCAAAACGAGACCGTAGATCACATTGGATAACTGTTAAAAGCATTGGGTTAGGAAAAGTAAAATTTCCGTGAGATATTAACATACCTCTTGGTAAATTAAATGATCATTTTGTGAACCAAGCGCCGTGTATTGATAGCTAGTTAAAACAAACAGTTCTAAATAATCTGCATAATCAAGATACTAGCATAAGGGATTCTTTTTATTTTTCCTCTGTTAATCAATCTGATGTTCTGAAATTAATAATGAGTATTAAATCTAACGCCATGGAATCTGATAACCTAAATGCAAAAATAATAAAAATATGTTGCGACTTTGCTCTTCCGGTAGTAACAGATTATTCATAACTCTGTAGTGGTGCTTTCACCACGGCATGGAAAACTGCTTTTGTACATCCTATTCCTAAAACAACACAACCTAAGCATCCGAATGAATAACGTCATATTAGCATTTTACCCGTTCGATCAAAGGTACATGAAAAAATTGCCCTCAAGCAAAGAGAAGACTATCTTTTATCTAATAATATAATGAATGAATGTCAATCGGGTTTTCGAACAGACAAAGCACTGGGACAGCCCTATTAAGTGTTATCGAAGATGTTCATAATACAACTGATTCAGGAAAAGTTACTGTTTTAGTTCTTCTTCACTTTAGGAAAGCCTTCGATTCGGTCGATCATGATATTCTTCTTGCAAAATTAAGAACACTGTGATTTGCAATGCCGACTGTAAATTGGTTCTCGGAATATTTAACAAATCATAAACAAATAGTCGTAACTTATAATAAAAACTCAGTAGCCTCCAGACAAAAAGGTGTTCTCGACCCTCTAGCTTTTTTGTCGTAATCTTACAGTAGATTTCAAATGTATGCTGATGATTTGCATATATATATATATATATATATATATATC
>NNCF01129291.1:66968-91356 GCA_002313205.1 Laupala kohalensis
ATATATATAAGCGACACGCCAGCTAACATAAGATCAGTCACTGAACGCATAAATACAGATCTGGAATCGCTATATGCGTGGGCTACATTGTTAGGTTTTCTCTTAAATCCCTCTAAATCACAATGTATTCTCCTTGGTTCAAAGCTATATTGACAGCTCACTTAGCTGGCAAAACAAAATTATTCATAAAATATGTCGGAACGTGTACTCTTCGATTCATTCAATGAAACGTTTACGTGATATTTTACCAATTCCTATACAAGAAACCCTTATCAAATCCCTAGTCTTGCTTCATTTTGACTACCGTGACTTCTTGCTCACAGATGTAACGGGAAAATTAGAACGTAAATTAGAAATAGCACAAATTGAATGCATTCGTTTTATTTTCATATTCTATGATCATGTTTCAGAATTCTATAACAAATCCGGTATCCTCACACTTGAGAAACGACGTTCGTTACGTATGTTACTCCTTCCGTATAAGATCCTCGATAGCGACCATTAAAAAAATAGCTGATCGTTTTCAGTATTTGAAATTAAAACGCACGCGAGACTTACGATCCCAAAACATAACACAACCCTTTTCAGTAAATCATTTACAGTACAGTCTATCAGAGCACAGAACAAGTTAACAACTCAAATTAAATCTCTTCCTTCATTCTCTTCATATAAGCGACATCTATCCCTGTGGTTGCAACTTAATTCACTTTAGTCACTTTACAATACCTTTCCCTCCTCTTCCCACTTCTTACCCCCTCTTCTTCTTCTTCACTCATTTCCTGTCCATAACGTTTCTTTCACTTCTCCATCTTTCACTTTCTTCTCTTACCAATCCCCATAATCCATCTCACCTGTTTAATAATAATAATAATAAGCATCGTTATTTGGAGGCGAAGTTAAGGCCTTCTCTTACACTTGACATCTTTGTGAATACATTTACATGGGAAAATAAATATGTATGACATTATCTAGGCGATACAAAAGTAAAAAAGGGAATATATCAGAAGGGAAAGAATAAGACATTCATCCATCACCATTCATACGGTGGTCCTTGTGTTAATGCAACTCCGAGAGCAAGCAGGTGGGCAGTATATTGGAGAATGAGTATTTCGTTAAAATATTCCTTATATTCTTATCAAGGTTGTTTCACAGTTTGGCCGCCTCGATAGAGAAAGAACGAGAGAATTTCTGAGTTTTGTGTCTGGTAATTAAAAGAACTAATTTGGAAGAAGACCGAGTATTTAGGTTATGTCCATCGGAAAGAAATTGGAAAGGGAATCGAGGTAAGTTGGGGTTTTAGTGAGAAGTATTTTATGAAGGACAAAGATATAATGGAATTTCCGTCTGTCTTTCAGTTTCATCCAACCTGCTCTCACGTAGTAGTCGGTCAAGTGATCGTATCGTTTCAGTCCAAAAATAAAGCGGATGCAGGTATTTTGAAACTTTTGAAGTCTGTATGCGAGAATGGAAGGGATATCTTGGTAAATAATGTCACAGTAGTCAAGATGAGGAAGGACTAATGACTGAGCGAGGATTTGTTTTATGGGTTCGGTGAGTATGTGTCTAATATGATTGAGAGAGCGCAGAGAATTATAAGCTCTTTTGCAAATATATGTGATATGATATGTCCATATTAGTGTTTCGTCTATTATAATGCCGAGATTTTTTACGTTTGGAGAAAAGGGAATTTTCATATCATCAATACAAAGGTCTGAATGAAGTGTGGATCTACACTGACCAAGTAAATTTTTATTCTCGAATATAATTGCCTGACATTTTTTAGGGTTAATGATTACATTACTGCTTAGTGACCACAGTCGGATTCTTTCAAGTTCATTATTAAGTAAATGTATATTGTGGCTGAGTTGATGTGGAGCGCAGGAACAGTACAATTGGAAGTCGTTGGCGTAGATGTGGTAGCATGATGAGAGTACGGAATTCGGAAGGTCGTTGATGAATAAGGAAAAAAAGTAAAGGTGAAAGAATACCGCCTTGGGGCACTCCGCTGGTCAAAGGCAACCAGGTAGAGAACTTTCCATTGTGAGTGACATTGGGTTTGTACTCGCAAGTAGGAGCTCAGTCATTTGATGCACGGTTTGTAAAATGAAAAGAAGACAGATAGTTTACCTTCTAGAATATCAAAGTCCACTGTATTGAACGCTTTGGTGAAGTCGAGGAGAATGAGTACAGTCACATCTTCTGCATCTAAGGCTATCTTAATGTCTTCAGAAATTTTAGTGAGAGCCGTTTGTGTTCTATGTATGGTCTGTGCGAAATCCAGACTGAAACATGTCCAGTTTATCTGTTTTAAAAATATGCTCAGTAGTTTGACTGTGAACAATATATTTCAATGCTTTGGAAATTTTGGTAAGGTACGGAAATCGTCTAAAGATGAGGGAGAAGCACATTTAGGAACGGGTGTGACCAGAGATTGTTTCCAAGTCGATGGGAAAGAGCCAGAGTTAAGAGGCTCATAAATGTGCCCGTGAAAATATCAACAATAAATGGTAGGATTTTATGAGTCATCAGGGAGAAGATATCATCAAAACCAGTTGATTTCGACTTGATTTTTAAAATTGCTTTAGAGACATCACCATCAGTCACATTCGAGAAATAAAATTGTTCCTCTGGAGCAGCGTTCTTTTGTATCACTTCAGTGAAAGTTTCTTTATTTTCTACTAACTGATTGTCTGAGTTGTGAGCGAAATGGGAGTTCAGATCTTTTAGAGGTCATATAAGTTATGAGTCGATTTACTAATCCCTACTTCAATTTTTTTTAGGTAATTCCATATGGAGGAGGAAGATTTTGTTGTACTTAGAACGGAGTTAGCGTAACTTTTCTTAGTGTTTCTGGCCGATTGTATACATTTATTGCAAAGCTTTTTGTATTGAGAAAAAGAATATTCCGTGAGTGGAGGATCGTATTTAGAGTTGTATCTGAATGTGCGAAAGGTTGCGTCTCTTTGGGACATTAAAGAACGAATTTCACCATTAAGCCATGGGGTTGTGGAGTGCTTCACTTTTATTGCTTTTAGAGGGCAGATGCTATCGAATACTTCTGTTAAAAATTGATTTAGGCAAGAAATTTTGTCATCCAGATTGTCAAAAGCATAGGTTTGAGTCCATAGGATGGAATTTGTCCTTTGAAGAAATGTTCTCATCAAAATTGTTAAAATCACGAGAGTATATTATACGCGGTTCACGTTTCCGTACTTTAAGTGAGAAGATGGAATATACAATATCGTGGTGTGATAGGCCGGGAGCAGTATATTGCCCGTACTTAAGAATATGTTCTTTTTTTATGTGAATATATAATCGAGTCAAAATGGATCCGTGGAAGTGTTGTGTTGATAGGTATTTTGAAGTGGAGTATATATGTTTATGGTACTTTAAGGCTCGTCAACGGCAAGGACTTTAGAGCACTTGCAGTTGGGGGAAAATGCAGTTTCGCACCATAGAGAAGAACCGTAACGACTCTTCCCGTGTGTGGGGCTCGCCGAATATCTCGACCATACCCACTTAAAAATCTCCTGAATTCAACAAATATCTAAATACAAAGATGAGAGAAAAGAAAAGTAAACAGTTGTCGAATACATTATATCATCAAAAGAAAAAAATTGTAAAAATTATAATTTTCAAATTACACAATAGAAGGATAAAAGAAAAGACGAAAGGGAAGAGGAAAGAAGAATGCAAATTTAAATCCTCTTGCAAACCTAACCCCGATCTACTCATAAAATTCAATTAACATCATTCGTTTCATTTCCGAGAATTGTTGCTAAATCTGCAGCCAGACTAATTTGTTTCCGTATTCTGGTGTATCTTCTGCAATTAGTTAGTAGATGACGCAGTCAGAGAAGAGCTACACTCCTCACAAACGGGTTCATCAAGTAGTAAGAGATACCGATGAGTGAGAGGACAATGTTCTATGCGCAGGCGGATCAGCAAGAACTCGTCGTACCTGGCTGACCTACACGAACTGACTTAACAGAGGATTTGATAAGTCGGAGCTTCTTCCCTTCAACAGCCAACCACTCATTGTTCCATTCACTCAGAATCCTTGTCTTGATGGAATTTAGGAGATCTCGTTTTGGGATCGTGAAGAAATCCACGCGATTCTTGAGACATGCCGCCTTCGCGGAAACGTCTGCTTCTTCATTTCTTCTGATTCCCACGTCTCCGGGAATATAGCAAAACATTATGTTCTTTCCATCAAATTGCAGTGAGAAAAGCACATCCTGGATGTTCTGGATCACCTTATCAGCTGGATACATATTCTGTATTGCTTGAAGGGCGTTTAGAGAATAAGAGCAAATCAGGAAATTTGATCTACGGGAGTACTTGGTTGATCGCAGTGCTCTCAATATGGCGTAACACTCAGCGGTGTAAACGCTGCACATGTCGCGAAGACGGTAGCCATAGGTCTTATGGGGAAACACGACGGAGCAGCCGACACCATCAGCCTGCTTCGACCCGTAGGTAAACACAGGGATATGGACCCGGTGTTTGTCGAGAATTAGGTGAAAGTATACCCTCAACATTGCAGGTGAAGTGTTCTTCTTGTCATGATGCAGAAGATCGAAATTAATCTTCGGCTTGTGCAAAAACCAAGGAAGAGTCTTACTGAAACCTTGATTTAACACATTAGTTGTGCGTATAATCAAGGTTTCCAAAATTTCTTTGGAGCTATATCCAAAAGATTTGGTTGCCCTATGTCCGTTGTTGTACAAACGGATGGAAGGAAAGGAAGGATGAAATACTTCGTTGTATACCAGATTGTCGGTTAAAGTTAGCCCGTGGCAAATGTGTCGTAGCATGACGAGTTGCCGCCGGAGGTAAAGAGATGGTTCGCCACTCTCGGCACACAAACTCGGTATGGGACTAGTACCGTAGGCTGCCGTAACTAGTCGGATTCCTGCATGGTGGACACTATCCAACTTCTTTAAATAGCTTGCACGAGCAGAGCTATATAAAACGTAGCCATAATCAAGCCGAGATCTTACAAATGCTCGATAAAACTGGAGCAAGGAGGACCGATCAGCGCCCCATTCCCTGATACTCAGGCACTTAAATAGATTCAGAGACTTTAATGTTCTCGCTTTTAGCTCTGTCAGATGTTCAATCCAATTCAGTATCTGATCAAAGATTAGTCCTAAGAATTTTACAGAAGAATTTTAATTTTACGTTGTTCCCCAGGGCGAGGTGAGTTTCTGCCAGAAGGTTTGGTCTCCTACAGAAAAGAACACAGCGTATTTTTTTCAGCAGAGAAACGAAAGTCAGTTGTCTTCGATCAGTGGTATAATCTATCGAGGACGAGTTGGATTCGTCGCTCCACAAATGTGACACTCTGTGATGAACAAAAGATGGCAAAATCGTCGACAAAAGGAGAGTATGGGACAGGATTCTTTAAAGCGGTTTTTATGCTGTTTATGGCCACTGCAAATAACATTACACCCAGGACTGAGCCCTGAGGAACACCGTTCTCTTGAAGAAGGAAATCCGATCTATCTCTTCCAATTCTGTACCGAAAGGAACGCTGATCCAAAAAGGACTGTAGCATCAGTAAAATGTCCTCTAAATCCCCAGGCATAGAGTTGTTATAAAATGCCATGACGCCAAGTAGTATTAGAAACCTTCTCGATATCAAAGAATATTCCGACGACATGTTGTCTTCGGACAAAGGCATCTTGAATTGCCGTTTCCAGGAGAAGTACGTTGTCCAGGGTGGAATGGAACTTACTGAAACCACACTAAGATCGACTCAGCAAGTTATACATTTCAAGATACCAGACGAGACGTCGGTTAATCAGTCTCTCCAGAGTTTTACCGACGCAACACGACAAGGCGATACTTCGATAACTACTGATGGCCGTTTTGTCCTTTCCTGGTTTTAGTGAAGGGATAAGCGTTGCTTCCTTCCAGATATTAGGGAATACTCCCTCGGACCATGAAAGATTAAAGATATCCAGAAGGTATTCTTTCGATTCGAGACTGAGTTGTCTGAGAATTTCACAATGAATGGAATCAGGGCCAGGTCGTGCGCTGTCGGTAGAGTTGACTCAACATTGAGAGGGGAGTGTTGTATGGTTCATAGTTTGAGGAACGAAAGTCAAAGGAGGTGCTGTCTGCTATTTCCATTTCCCTCGTGATCACAGTTTGCTGTAGATGTTAGGACAGCAAAGTATTCAGCCATCACATTTGCCATTTCTCTGTTGTTGGTTAGAAACTGACCCTGATAATTGAGCCCAGATATTGGGACTCGAGAATAATTTTCAGGTATCTTTCGGATTGACTCCCTTACTTTAGTACCATGCAGATCATCTTCTACCTTCCATTGGAAGATATCAGCAACTTCGGGAGAGCAAATGGACAGGTCTATAGCAGTCCATGAACCCGTGGCAAGCGCAAAGTGGGTCGTCTCCCCGGTGTTCATTAAACATTAGTCATCACGCTCAAAGAGACAATTCAGCAGTCGGCCCTTGAGGCAATCGCTCGACGAACCCCACAGTACACTGTGGACGTTGAAATCTCCGAGGAGGAATGGTCGAGGGAGCTGGTGAATTAAATCCCGGAAGAACGTCTCCGAGAAATCTCGTGTCGGAGGAAGATACATTGAACACACGATCGTAGCTGATACGCTGTAAATTGTGACTGCTATAGCCTGGATTTGAGTTTGTAGGAGGACAGGTGAACAGAGGATAGTGTTTCTAACAAACACGGTAACTCCACCTCTTGCTTGGTCTCTCGTGTCATCATATCTGAAGCTGATGTATCCCCGGAGAGAGGGAGAGTATTCTGGTAACAGGTGGGTCTCTTGCAGGCAAATACGATTGGAATGAAACGCACTAAGAGCTGTAACACTTCACGTTGAGTTCTATAGCCTTTAAGGTTCCACTGAAGTATGGAAGTCATTACTATTTTGAACCTCTTGGGGCGGGCCCCTGACTGTGCATTGCCGCGTTAACGTCGGACAATGCACAACCCGACTTGGAGGAAGGAAGGGCAGAGACGTTCTTTTTACGTCTCCGAGACTTGGACAGTGTTGTTGTTGGTTTTAATAAATCTTCAAGGTACAGGGGTTTAACCCCGGAATACTGCTTTTTCTTCGTCTGTGTCTTGGTAGGTGTTGTAATTACTGTAACACTGCTGATTTTTTTCTTAGTTGAAGTAGGACTGGATGTAGCTGACGTTTTTGGCTTCGCGGGAGCAGCTTGAAGAACTTTCTTCCCACAATTACATTGGCATGTGCACGACGTTGTCTTAGACATGTCAGTGAAATTCGCGTGGACGGAAATGTTCTTCTTAATCACAAGAGTCTTTGCTGCGGCGGAGTAACTGGTAGAAAAAACAGAGTGTGAAGCCCTGTATTTCTTTCTGTATGGGATCTTCTCAGTTGTCTTTATCTCATGGACATTCCTTTCCTCCAGAAAGGTGATGCACTCTCGTCTCCATACCGGGTGGCTACCTGTGCAATTAATGCACTTAGCAGGCCCCGGCCATGAAGCGCCCGATTCATGTGCCTCCATCCCCCACATGCCACAAGTAGCACGGCCCTTACACAATGATGTTGTGTGATCAAATCTCTGGCACTTGAAACAGCGCAGAGGGTTCGGAATATAGGGTCGCACTTGCAGGTTCAGCCATCCAGCTTTTATGTCTCGAGGCAGCTTAGGACAGTCAATGGTGAGGATGAAGGAGCGGTATTCTCAGGAACACCACCAACCTTCCTCATGATCTGACTGACCTCTACCGCGTGGTCAGCTTCCCACTACTTGGTTAATTCCTCACTAGACATGTCGATGATTTCCCTGCAAGTGATCACTCCCTTGCTACGGTTAAGCGCAGAGTGGAGCTCACACTTGACAGGGTATTCTCCCAGCAGTGTACATTGAAGTAATTTTAGCTCCGTTTCTTATTTCTTTATACTTTTAAAGATTCAACAAAACCTTATAGACCTTTAAATATATATAAAAAGGTGACACCATCTCGAAATTTCCACTAATTCTTGACATTAAAACAAAAGCGTTCTCATAAGGAATGCTCTGTGTCTTTACCTTATCTTCTGAAGTGGGAGGGTTGTGAACCCTCGGCCGCTTCGACGATACTTGGGTGTGTGGCTCCCCCTGCGGTCCACCAACTCCGCAAGGTGACGTGTTAGTATCCATGCGTATGGATTTTATTTCATACCCGTGTTGCCTAACCACCACGGAGTCCAACAAGGGGACACCCCACTGGGGTGCCAGGGTTGACACGGGGATATAGCGGGGGCAAGCAGGGTTATTTAAGCAGGGTTGCTCCAACGCCGCCGACCAGTGGGAAGGACCCCCTATGCCCCCCTCACCCTGGAGTTCAGTCGAAGACCTAGTCCGAGCCGATTGGTTAGGGGTGGGTAAGCCCCCGATCGCTCGTCTAGAAGAGGCCGACACCAAAGCAAGCGTATTGGCACGCATCCTTCTAGGTATGCATGGTTCCTCAACTCGCCAGGATTCCCATTCCCTCCGATACGGGTCGCCATGCACGGCAAACACGTGGGTGAGCGTTCAGCACACAGAGGTCAGTAAAGAAGATAAAAGCAATAAAAGTGAAAAACTAGGAATATAGGAGAAAAGAAAAGTGAAAGAAAAGAAATACTTGAGAGTCTTCTCTGTATCCCACCGTCAGGACGTGGACCTACTCACTTCGACGGCATTGCTAAAATAAGAAAGTGAAATGACACATACATCTATCTCGGAGTTCATAAATTCGACACTTCCTGATGGTCATTAAGTCGGACAAGTGATTCAAAATTTTGGAAACCATCAAACTCGACAGATTCTACTAGCTCTAATGGCTTGCCGCCCGCCGCACACCCTCCTGCCAACCGACCGATCTGCTGCTAATGGATTTCATGAGTCACTTACTGGAGAGTTATTTAAAGTGCTATTAATCAAACATTTTTATTTTTATTCCCATTATCATAAATTTTTTAAACTCTACACATAATTCCAATAAAAATGAACACAAATACGACGTATTTATGACATTACTGAGTTTTAAGCTTCTGTTAACATAGTATATAAAAAGTATTGTAATCATGAAAAATATTTGGTTGCGAAATTTTGACGAATATATCAGTTTTGGGAGCCTCTGGTTCCGAGAACAATGTGCGCAGAATTCCATTTGTAATTTTCAAATCTTACAATGGATCAAAAAACTTATTTTCCCCGTATTTTGTTTATAACTTGAAAACTACTTACTTTAAGAGAAAACTTCCTTATACAAAAATGAAATTTATTGAACGTCTAACAAATTGAGTTTTTCAGAGTTTTTTTCCTGACGATCTGTTTATCCGCTTGTGCGCGTTGAACTTAAGTACACATCTATGTAGTAGAGTCAACGTATACTTTTTTCCTTGCATGGTGTCAATGGTTCAAATACGGTTCGAGATTCTGGTATTTAACTCTTGTAAATTCACAGAAATGAAAAAAAGGAATAGCATTTTATTTCTAAAACCCATTGCTTCAAAGTTAAAATCCATGCAAACTGAGAAATTTGAAATTTTAGTGTTTTTTTTTTGTTTATTTCTGGAACTTCGGTCGAGTTCATTATCAGGACTTGATCATATACAACATACCAAAAAATCAGAACTACCCTATTTAATACAATTATATAATACGTATCGACTCTTCGACGTAGATGTGCACAAAACTTCCACTTGCAGAAGAGGATAAACAGATTGTCAGAAAAAAAATATCCAGTATAACACGTTTTGTAGGACGCTTAATTTCATTTTCCTATGAAGGCATTTTCTCTAAAATTCTGTAGTTCTCAAGTTATACTTCAATTAAATCCATTGTAGAATTTTTGTCAATTTAATCACGTTCTTTAGCATTTTCCGTTCGTCTGGTGACAAACGGTACAGTATGTAATTTGTAAGAAATTTAGTGTACATTTTTTTCTGTTCAAGAATATTTTGTTCTAAAAATGCGTTGTTTTAAAGTTATAGGCGAAAAACTAAAATAATATTGAAAGGGAAAAAACTTTTTTTTCTCGACATGCTCCTTTTCGTCACCTAATTAATGGACTAATAGTCAAATGAGCATTTGGTATCATTTTTCATCATTTTAAGCGTAGATTTAAATTATTCTATGACAATTTCTATGGAGAATTTTTTTTTTCGTAGTATAGCCAACTCGTTTTTTGAAAGAGCCGCCCACCGGCCCCATTGACTGGGGATTCACGGGACGGGCACAGGTAGACGGGCGTAGATCTAATCCTTAAGGAAGTGTCGACTTTAATGGTAAAGTTGTCCTTCTACCTGATGATCGGTCGAGTTTAAGTACGCCCCTCTATCTTACTCCGGGTGCAAATAACACATTGACCATCACTAATGCACTCTGACACGGAGATTGGAAAAAAAAATCAGTACACAATATGAAAAAATTATCGTTAGGGACAGATAAGACATGAACACGAAAATCAGTGAAGAAATAGACGAGAAATTATAGAAGATGAAAAAGGAATAAGAAATCTTAAGTCTGAATCTTGGAGCGTTTGGCGCCCGGTAATTGTTTAAATATCCTGCATCCTTGTTGCCCTTATGAACATATTGTCTTTCTTTATCATTACGACCTGGTCGTTAGTCCACACGTTGTGTAGTCCGTAGCGCGAGATGGCTTTCCTTAACAATGGCGTGACGCCCCGCTGTTAGGTCTTCTCTAATAGTTCCGCGTTGCCCCTTAAGTTTCTTTTTGTTACTTCGGAACGCGCACGGTACTTTGAGAACTTCACCATTACAGGTCTAACTTCACCATCTACACGTGAGCCGACCCTCTGATCTCATTCAGTCGGAGACTTTAAGGTCAGGTTTAATGTTTTCAGAACGCCAATGACTTTTTCTTCATAATTCTCACCTTGAGTCTCAGAGACTTAAGTTTTTAAGTATGTTTCTTTTTGAATATTGTTCCATTCGTCATGTTTGATTTCTTCGTCTGACGAAGCTATAGCAACGAGTTTTCTTTCTATCACCAATGTACTTGAAAACGAAGTATTTTATACCAAGTGGCGTATTGCACGTCTTCATTATTTGTCATAGACTTCATGCACGAAAACAAAAAGTTCAGGAAACTTTTTCTTTCGAAATGAAATATTAAAATTTTGTTTTGTAATCTAGGAGAAAATCCTGCTTGTAAAATCTTAATTTCAGCTAGACTTCTACGAAACTCGAGTCTTAACACGGTATTCGGATATTTTCATACTCTTTGTTTATTCATAAACCACGAGATGAAAAACAAAATTAAGTTATAAGAGTTCTCTAGTAATTGAGAATCATTTCAAAACCTTAATCTTGCTCAATGTATATCACGCGCTAATTTCAAAGCTTATGTGAAAATTACACGAGATTCAAAAGCCCTGAAATCAGGAAGAGCTAATGACAAAATTTAAGTGCTGTATATTAATAGACAAATAGATAATTACATAATTTACCAACATATTTTCTGCTTCTTAACAAGTGACCGAAATCTTGACATGTAATACATAACATATGCATTTTTGATAAAATTAGACATTATGAAGTATTATATGCCCTTTCTCAGATATGTCCCGGCAGTAACTCGAAGAGCAGACCTTAATTAATATAGATAAATCCGTGTGCATTACTTTTTGCGTACAAAACCGATGGGTTCAATGGGATTGGCAGCTTCCTGTCAATTACAGCGTGAGACTCCTTAAATTCATCAAAAAAAATTACTGTACGCAATTCAATCATGATAATTTTTACAAATAAATTATATTTTACCGATGTGCACCTAGATGCAACATGTGAAAATGGTACCTTGTGATTCACATCAACAGGTACATTTTTAATCTGTGGACCGCAGATTATCGCTGTAGTATAAATGTATGTATATATACAGCAAGCCGCTAATCCCATTGAACCCACAGGTTTTGTACGCGTAAAGCAATGTACACGGATTTCTCTATAATAATTACATTCGAGTTATTGTCGGGACATATCCGAGAAAAGACATTTAATACTTTGTTATTAAATAATTAATTAATAACTTACGAATAATAATATTTTTTTATTCGTCCATAAAAAGTCGTAAGTTATTCATTACTTATTTAATTAGATTAAATAATGGACGTTAATAGTAGTAGAATACTTCGTAATGTCTAATTTGTTCAAAAATCTATATGTTATAATATTACATGTCAAGATTTCGGTCACTTGTAAAGAGCAGATAATAGGCTGGTAATTAACGTAATTATCCATTTGTCTATTGCAATAAAGCACGTAAATTTGTCATTAGCAATTCCTGATTTCAGGGCTTTTGAATATCGTATTATTTTGACATAAATTTTGAAATTAGTGCGTGACAAATGAGCGAGATTAAGGTTTTGAAATGATTTCCAAACTTTTTTCATATTTTCTGTACGTTATTTGAATACCGCTTCAACGCACGTATCACAATGTAGTCGCTACCTGTATTTCTTTCTTCAACCTGTCTTTTATAGAGTTTACAAAGAAAGGTATTTGCTGTTCATGATGAGTTTTACAATAGTTTTAATTAGTACGAGTAGTTTGAATTTTTGGCGCAATTATATTACCGTAATAATTAATGAACCAATTGATGAAATTTTTTTGTATTTTCAAACATCCTCCCCATTGAGCTTGGAATTGAAAACCACCTGAAATTATTATAGTAAGAAAATGTTCCACTCTAAAATTTGTATAATTATCACAGTTTTCAAATTCTCTGGATAAACCCCTCTTCTAGTTCTGTGAAAAGTTACCCTTTGAAAATTAAGCAATTTATATTCCTCAACTGTTTCTCTGCAGTTCACATTTATTTCAGTAAGAATTTTTAAAACAAGATTTTAGACGTGTCCTTAGTTTTAAAAGCAAATATGTTCCAATTTTATTTAATAGACCTTACATTTTACATGTATAATATTAAGCTTTTCTGTAATATTAAGCTTTATATTATTTTCAAATGCCTTAAAAAAAGAAATTTGTTTCTTCTTCTATTTCAACTGGTTATATTCCTTCTATGTCACGTTTTATTTAAAAAAAATATTTTCCCAGAAATTTATATATTTTATCTAAATCACATTCATTCATAATTCAAATGAAGTTAGTCTTCGGTTCTCTTCGTAACGATATTTACCTTGTTTATCCATTTAAAATTTCTTCCTTTACATTTAATCTTTTCTTTCCAAAATAGTTTTACCATAAAAGGAAGTAACAGTTTATAAAAACAGATATTTGATTTTCAATTTTTATTCCTTGATTTCAGAATTTTCTAGAACCTTGTTTCGAATTATTTAGTTGTTAAACTTAACAAATGTTTTTTTAAAAATAGATTTTAGATCGTTTAAATTTATTAATTTTCTACCTGTATGATAAATAACTGTACAAACATCTTCTGTGTTTATCTCATGTTTATATACTGCTTTTGAATATTTATACTGAGGTCATTTTGCCCGAGTTTATTCACCCTCATAAATTACTCCCTTACTTCATTTCTTTATATTTTTCACAATTTTCCTAAAAAGTTTATATTCCTTCGTTTCGTTTATTTTTGCATCATATTGGTAAAATAGTCGTGTTATAATACTTAATAATTTTTATGCCCTCACAACGGATATCAAATTTTTTGTTTACATTCTTGAAATTAGTGTCATTAAACGACTCACAATCCACTTAATCAGTCTATTGACTCTGCAACAGTTCATGTGACTGCTTCTTGCATTCTGCATTCTTGACAAAGCCAGGCCGCTCCCTTTCCTATTCCCACACCTTTAAAAGATAGATCTTTAAGGGAGAGATTTTGAAATTTATATTTCTCTTACAATCATGACAAAAAAAACACTTTTTCTACTTCCAAATCGTATACCACGCACCGTATCATTTTATACAAATTCAATTAATAGAAACAAAGTAATATAAGAAGAAAATCTTTCAAGTTACTATCCACCGTCCAATAACACAATAACCAAAACAGTTACTGGAGTTTACTCAAGTGTTGTATAATTTCAAAAATTATCTTTACTAAACACTAAACAACGACAATTCATTTTAAAAAGTTTACTCTTAAATAAATAAGCACCAAAACATGTCATTCTCCACAGAACTATGTACTTCCTAAAACCATTTTAATTGAACTAGCGTTATTCACACATAGATATTCCTTGCCAAACACAGCAATTCAAAAATATTTACTGTCAATAAGTAACCATTACATCGACACACAAACCAGTTATAAACACACTGATTCATTATTAACTTGACGAAAAAATACTGTTTGTTAGATCACTGTTTATTTTTGTTTACTGACCTTAATTTCAAATTGCTACATGAGCCTGCTCCTGGCGTTAGCTGCGGTTGTGAATGAGCTCTCTCTATTTTTCAGTAAATTCTTTCTAATTATTTTATTTTTTCGAGTTTTTTGTGATCAGTAGTTGTATTTAGATCCCAACTTTCATTGTAGTGTAAAATTCTTTGATCTGTGTGAGTGTTAAGTGAAAAAACACTAAAAACATTTCCTAAGGTTTTCAAACTCAACGGACCAAATACAATTTCATATTGTTTTCATTCGGTGCTTCATTCAAAGGTGTGATAAAGTTTACGTAAGTACAAACGGAATCATAAATTTAACTTCTTGGTGCATTAAAATTAATTATTTTGCTGTATTTAGATTTTCTGGTGTGTATACTATTACATCATTATTAACTTACAAATAACGTACTCTATTATTGCACTGCTCATGTTTCGTCGTCGTAAATAGAATTATTCCAATATTTTACCATTTGTTTTTGTGATCTTTTTGTAGTTAATCATTACAATTTAATATAATATTGCCTTAGTTATTGTGGAATTAATTTATCTGCAGTTGTCATCCTAAATTATTTCTGTGATTTTAATTTTCGGTTTGTTTATTTACTTATTTAAACCCTGCCCCATTGGTGCACCCAAGTTATCGTCATAATTCATAGAATTATTACATTATTTTACAATTCGTTGTTCTTGATTCTTTCGTATTTATTTACATTTTAACACAATATACGGTAGTTATTGTCGAATTAATTAATCTCCAGTGGTCGCCCTAAATAATTATTTCAATCATTTTTGTCGTCGGTTTGTTTGTATATTTAATTTTTTTATTATCTCATTTGTAACTTCCGTAATAACAAATATATTATTATACTAACATCCTTCATTCAGTGTTAGTTGTCATTTTTCGTGTATTCTCATTTGCTTTTGTCGTTAAGTTGCTAACTATCTCACAACAATGGACACTATCGCATTCCTCAACTCATTCAAAGCTGATCTTCAGAAGGCGTAGAATGACTTGGTACAGTATATTGACACACGAATCAGTGCGCTGGAAGAGGTCAATAAGAAAACGATCGGCGGTTGGACTACAGTTAGAAATTCTCGATGTCCTTCAAACTGCTACCACCCGGTTAGACCAACGACACATGCACCACCCCAACTCTTCACTCAAAATAGGTTTAGTGTGTTAGATGGCACGTCCCTGTTTCCTCCCTTACCTACTCGTTTCATTCCCTCCCGTCCAGTACCCAGACCTGTTCACACACCACGCACTGGTAAGCACAGCAGCCCAAAATCACGTTAAGTAGTGCTATCCAGAGATGAAACCAACACTTCCACGCAGAAATCAGACGTGCTCATACTAGCTGATTCGCACAGTCGTCAGATGTCCTCCGTATTGCGTGGATTGCTTCCTAGCCAGTTCTCAGTCTCCGGTTTCTTTAAGCCAAACGCTCGTTTGGCTGAAGTTATTCGAGAACTGGACACTTACAACAAAAAACTCACAGAGCGGGACACAATAATCATCATAGGTGGGCAGAACGATATTAACTTGGGTGGTAATTTCAACGCGTCTGAACATCTACAAAAACTAAAAATGACCTCCTTGCACACGAACATAGTGCTCTCTAGCCTGCCTCCACGCTTCAACGTTCCACAAATAAACCACGAAATTAACCTGGCAAACATCTCCCTAAAACATCACCTGGCAGACACAAAAATCACATTTTTTGATTTGCAACCACACCTGACTGCCAAGGACTTTACCCAGCACGGTTTACACCTGAAACCGTCTGGGAAACATCACTTCGGTTCTCTCCTAGCTTCACGTCTGACCTCAAATCATCCACCTGCCCCTTTACCCACTCCTACACCTTCTCCTGCTCCTACCTCATCACCATCTCCTCCTCCATCTCCCTCAGCACCTACCTCCTCACCATCTCCTCCTCCTCCCTCTGCTCCTACCTCATCACCATCTCCTCCTCCTATCTCGACACCCATTTCTTCTCTTTCCCCGTTCTTTCACCAACTGCTTCCTCATCTCGCACGTCCTCACCTATTCCTCCTGCCGCCCCCATACACAGTTACAACTTGCGCTCAGGAGTACGATGTGGTACTCGAAGGTGACAATCGCGTTCAGGTGCAGTGTGAGGGCTTGATCCGGAACTAGAAGCTGTACCAAATTCAAATTCCTCTCCACAATCTAACGTCGATTCCATTTCTCGTGAGTCACAAACTCTTTGCGAAAATAAAATAATTATATTTCATCATAATGTCCAATCCCTTTCAAACAAATTGACAGACATTGAAATTCTGGTACACGAAAGTCGATTCGATTTGCTATGCCTCACAGAGCATTGGCTTTCAACTAACAACATCAACGATACTGCTATTTCTAATTATTATTTAGCAAGTTCTTACTGTCGGTAAAATTTTAAAGGCAAAAATCCCCACGGAGGTACGTGTATCTACGTTCGTAATGATATTTTATCTTCTCCACTGACAGGCTACGAGAACTTCTGCGTAGATAGTGTGTTCGAAATTTCTGCAGTTGAACTGACCGACACCGGTATTGTTGTTTTGTGTATTTATAGACCTCCTCAATCAGATCTTGACATATTTTTTCGGAACTTCGAAAATGTTTTAGAACATATCGCACATAAATCTACTAAATCTATCGTTATATGTGGTGATTTCAATATCGATTTCTTGAGTACATCCGACTCTGCACATTCACCAGTTAATCGATTCAAGAATCTTATCGACTCCTTCAACCTTATTACTACGATAAACGACCCCACTCGCCTCTCCGGCTCATCTCAAACATTCCTAGATCAAATTATAATGAACAATGGAATATCGTAACTCTCTGAAGTGTTTATCGCCGGATACAGTGATCACCTTGCTCAAGTATTGACTATTAATAATAAAATAAAACCACTTAAAATCCTTTACAAATTTACAAGAGAGTTTAATGACATAAATAAATCCATATTTATAAATTATTTGCGTGAAGAAACATGGAAAGATGTTTACAATTGCCAAAACACCGACGACAAATTCAATGTATTTATCTCAATATTCCTAAAACATTACAACTCTAGTTTACCCATAGAACTCAAGTTAATTAACACAAAGAAATACAATAAATGGACCACCCAAAGGATAAGGATTTCTTCAAAAAACAAACGCCGTTTATATTATCTTTCAAAACGCTATAACCAACCATCCAAATTCCATAATTATTTTCGTTAATATAAGACTATTCTTCGAAAAGTAGTCTATGCAGCTAAAGTTATGGAAAACGACAGGCATATACTAAAATCGAACAACCGGATGAAAGCCATGTGGAATATTGTTAACAATTACACGTCAACTTCTGAAAATCGCGAAGAAAATGTTTCTTTACTAAACGATGGCAAGATCGTGTCAAATCCTCAGGACATAGCAAATTTGTTTAATTCTCGCTTCTCAGAAGTTGGTAAAATAACGAACTCAATATATACAAATCAATGTCCTCCAATTATATCCACCCACGTACCCAATTCAATGTTCAATTCCGAAAATAACGCCAGTAAAGTCATGAGAATCATCAGCTCATTAAAAAACAAATTTTCAACAGGCGTAGATGATATACCTGAGTTTATTGTTAAATTTTCGTCCCATGCTATATTAAATCGACACATAATTATTTTTAATATTCTTTATCGGAGGGGGTGTTTCCTAAAATATTTAAGAGAGCTAAAGTGAAACCTTTCCACAAGAAAGGAAACAAACTTAATATTGGAAATTACCGACCAATATCTCTACTACCCACTTTCTCAAAAATCCTAGAAAAATTGTTCTATAAGCGTCTTCTAGATTTTTTATCAAAATATAACATTCTCTCTGACGATCAACACGGTTTTAGGAAATCCTTTTCCACTACAAGCGCCATATTTTCCTTCTTAAACGATGTTACCACATCTCTAGACAGTGGAGAAAATCCTCAGGGTGTTTTTCTTGACTTATCCAAAGCATTCGATGTCATCGATCACGGAATTCTCCTTACCAAATTGCATTCTTTAGGCATTCGTGGACTTCCACATCAATGGCTAACTTCTTATTTAAAAGATAGATATCAACAAGTAGAAATATCCTATACTAAAAATAAAATACTTGAGCGTTGTCTTTCAGAAACAAAGCCACTTACTTGCGGAGTACCCCAAGGATAAATTTTTGGTCCTATACTCTTTTTATTGTATGTGAACGACATGTCATGATCCACATCAGATTGCAAAATGGTTTTTTTTGCTGATGACACTAATTTACTATGTAAACACACCAACGCTCACAAAGTTTTGTCTAACCCTTCGACTTGGTTCCATGCAAATCGTCTCATTGTAAACACTGACAAAACAGTGTCTATGTCATTTCACAATAGTATCACAAAATCTTTACCCCAGGTTTCTCTTTCTTTAAACGGAACACAATTAAAAACTGTTACAAATACAAAATTCTTAGGTCTCCATATTCAAGACAACCTCAAATGGAATTGTCACATTGACAATCTTAATTCCCAATTAAGCAAATTGTGTTACGCATTCCGAATTTTAGTTAACGCAGTTGGTCCACGTATTTCCTGTTGCGTATATTTTGCAAACATGTACTCCCATTTACGTTACGGCATTACCTTCTGGGGTAATTCCTGTCTGAGTATTCAAACTTTCAGAATTCAGAAGAGGATAGTTCGGATAATTTGTAAATCTCACCCCCGAAACTCTTGTAAACCTTTACACAAGGAATTAAATATCTTAACACTTCCCTGCATTTATATTTATTCGGTGTTTGTTAAGACCGAATTACTGAAGCACCACCCTTGCTTTATACGAAACAGTCTCGTTCACGAACACAATACTCGCAATAGGAATAATATTCATCGCCCTAGAGTGTCAACCACTCTTTGCCAAAAGGGACCATACCATTCGGGAATCGTTCTATATAATTCCCTGCCCAAGAATATAAAAGATATTATGAAATTGAATATCTTAAAATCCGCGGTTAAAAACTACCTCGTGCACTAGTGCTTCTACACTGTAAAAGAATTTATTTATTTTAATCAAAGTTAAATTCGTCTTGTACTTTTCACGCCATTGCTGTAGCATTTTTTTAAAAAACTTATAACAATTTAAAAAACTATTTTCTAGCATGGTTGTGTTGCCGTATGGCTCATATTAATTTAGTTTTATGTGTACTCAACTTTGGCACGGTTGTGTACATAAATTCTGTAGCCCCATCCTGGCCCGGGTTTTTCTCCGGTTTTCCTTCGGGTAGAGGCGGATTTATCATACAGGTTCTCTAGGCTTTGTCTAGGGGCGGGTCTATTGTAACAATAAATCGTGAATTTAGTGTTATTTCAATTTTTAAGCACTATACTCAGAATAATCTATAGTTCGATAATAACTTACATGTAATTTTTTGCTTAAAATTACAAACATATTGACATTCTATTAGTATTATAACTCGCAGCTAACTTTTTATCTTATCTAGGAATTTTTGCTGAATTTTTTGAATCCGCCTCTGCCTTAGGGCCCTTGATCGGAATTGATGGGATGGTCCCTTGCTTGCTTCCGGGGAGTAAATTAGTTTATTGTCCTCCACGTGGTCATACGCAGTTTGTACTGTTTNATGTACTGTTTTTTTGACAATAAATTTATTATTAATGACTCAACACTTAGAAGCTCAGAACACAAACAGTTTTAAACCTACATATTGACTTAGGTTTTCAACTCAATCTCATTTCACACATTCACTTCTCAAAACACAAAACTTATTATATCCAGGTTTCTTTTGATAATTCATTAAAAAACACCCAAGATACTCCTTAGAACCATACACTGTCACACAAAATATGGAGGTTATTATACAAACACATCCTACTCAGCTTTACTTAGCAAAAATTTGTGTTAGGAACTATTGTAACAGCCTATTATTATACATTCTTGACAGACCATAGAATGTCCGTATTCTGGCCTTGCAACTAGCGACAGTAGCGCGTCTATCCGCCGGCAAGTATAGCAAAAGTGCCACAGGCATCCCACAGTCACCTTAGATAATATTCCCAAAACGCAATACGAGTTCAAAAGCGATATGAGGAGGTATACATTCGATCATCCGTAGTATGTGATTCACCAAAACGTAATGATCCTCGCTCACCACGTGAAGGCAGCACTGTCGTCGAGCTGCAATTTTTGGGTCCTCTACGTGTAATTATGGACTATACATTTCATTAACACCAAGTTTCATTAACATTACTTTTCATTTTCATTAAGTTCGATGAATTAATTATTACGAAATTTGTGTATAGCACGTTCAACATTCTTTTTGGGGATATCATCATTCAACATATTTATTTTTAGTTATACAACTTGTGGAAGTAGTGTGATGTAAAAAGAACATCCAAATATTGATAATGATACTTAGGAAATTAGCTGAAAACTTAAGAACATATCGTAACAAACAAAAATATTTCTTTACGACACTATTAAAATATTGCCTATATTTCGTCATTTACGAATATATATGATCCTGATTCAAAACTCGATAGATTTCGTAAGAATCGCAAAAATTAGTTTCAAAATATACAGAACTTATTATTTCGAATGTTTATTCGAATTATTATGAATGAATGTTCGAGTTATTATGAATGAGTGTTCGAATTATTATGAAGACAAAACTGAATATATACTACCACCCATTCCTACCAGGATCGTACCCTCGACCTCCTGGTAATATGCTCTCTCGTTTACCCCTAGACCACGGTGGAAGTTTCATTAGAAAATTGTAAGACAAAATAGTATTTTTAAACGCTATGGCAATTACCATATAATTGATCATGTTTTTTATATTGTTTCATGCTTAAGTATTCAATGGTGAGTTGATGGATATCACTAATACTAATGGATATCACAAAAGTACCGCTATAAACAAAAAATATTTTTATAAACATCCGCCATCTTTATCTTGTAGAGGAAACACAAGAGGAAGCACTGAGGGGCATTAACTCCCCCTGAGCGCTCCACCGCGCTCAGGTGCCAAGGGCAGTGACCCCACACCCGCCCCCACCCGGTCCCGCTCCCTCCTGCGCTGATTGGCCGCCGCGCTGGACCAATCAGGATGATGCGCCCCTACCGACCCCACATAACTGACGCGTGACTCGTTCGACCTCGCAGAGTACGACATCGACTTAGGTCTGTACGACTCCGGTATTGCCCTGAAAAAGGCCACAGTATGATGACCGAAAAGTTGGTAGTCGTATCTACTAAGACGTGGTAGTCGTATCTACTGAGACAGACAAGTTCATACTGACTCCGGCTGCAGAAGCCTACGTTTATAATAGTGATAATGCGTTGCGCACTCAAATTAAAGAAATTGAATAAAGAGAAAAAGAGTTTGGGTGTTACGAAATTGGAGGAGGAAACAGTTTGCAACAGGTATAGAGCCGAAATGAACAGAATAAAAGCTATTAATAAAAGAGAAGATGAAACCAATGTAGAGCAGAATCGGAATAAGATTAAACAAATTGCCTTGAGTCGGCAGTAGTAGGTAGGGAACACAAGAAGGATGAATAGGAAGGAATGGATAAGCAAAGAAGTTATTGAGTTGATAAATGAGACAAGGAAGTATAAAAACGTTGGAGATGAGGAAGCCAGAATACGTCACTGGACTTTAAGAAACAGAATAAACAAGAGAGTCAGGCAGGATTAACAAGAATACCAAAGGCAGATTTATGAAAATATAGAGAGCGTTTGAGTGCAGGACAAATGGATAAAGCATATTGCGATATAAAGAATTATTTTAGCAAAAAACTAGAATAATGAGTATAAGAGATAATAGAAACAATCACGTTTATGAAGGGGATAAAATTGTAAACCATGGAATTACCCAGAATCACTGCACACAGGAGATGGTCAGGTGTTCGTGTTAGAGGAGAGCGAGGTGGATCTAGGAGAACCAATTTTGGAAAAATTTATGAAAGCACTCCAAGACGTGAAAGGGAGGAATGTCTTAGGTGTTGGATGTCTTACCCCCACAGTGCTTGGTGCAAGATGGTCAGTCATCTGTGGATAAAGTTTGCATGAAATACCTCCAACCCCCATTACGCCCCCTTACGAGTGCGTAATCCTTTCCATCAAATCCTTTTCTTAGCGGATGTCTACTCCTTAATGCCAAATTTTCAAGTTTGTAGGCTTTGTAGCTTCCGAGATTTCGTGTTTAGTCAGTCAGTTAGTGGTAATTCGCACTCTTCTTATTTATAGAATACCGGAGACTTTGCGCGCGTGAATATTGTAATATATTTGCTTTCTCACATTTCTATTGACATCCAGTAAGAATGTTATCCATTAATGTTAGTATTTTGATAGTATTTGTTTCCTCAATCCCACATTTTCACCGATGTAATTGAGAAAAAATAAAAAATCTCCCATTTCACCCTTCTTTACTCCCCTAGGAGTGAATTTTCGTAAAATTTTAGATAACCTTTTTGATCATTTTTCGCGTCACGTACTTCCCAATCCCGTTCTCTCAATGTGTCGTGTTCCCCATGTGGTCTGAAGGGTACGTAATAATCACATGAAAATACAATTATTCTTCTCAGTAATTATTATTTTTTCAAATACTGTGCAACGCCGGGTAGATCTGCTAATAGGTAGATAAATATGTTTCTGGAAACTAACCTATTGCTACTAACTCCGGTATCATGGATACCGCTGCTTCCTTGGTTGTTTTTGTTGCTACTGCCACGTCCGCCACTGCCGCTACTGGAACCACCGCGGCGACTGCTGCCACCGCCGCCGAAACGTTTGGATTCCATCCCCGGCACAGCAGAGAGCATTATAACTCCCGACACCGTCACTGCGCAAACATACATGAGAAAATTTCCATCATTTCACAGTGATGGATTTGTACTTAAATAAATTCCAATAGAGCTCACGTTCGTTCATTACAGGGTTATTGGAGTGATCTATAAATATCACTACAATATTTATTTTCATGTACGCCCGATATAATGTAAGCTACGTAAAAGGATTGAAATGAAACAATCTCCCGAATCACGCAAAATACCTAGTTCATTGACGTACACATTATTTTCCCTGATCAAGAGACTACATTCAATTAATGACAGATGATTGAACAATAGGGTGTCCCTTATATGGGGCAAAATTTTTTTTGGTGAAAATTAGAACGCATACCCTGTAGCTTTTCTTGATTTGGTCCTAAATGCTCATATAAAAATATTACACTCCTATGAATATGGATACTCTATACTACACCGTGGGATGCCACGAAATATGAATGTTAAAGAGTTGGGAGGTTACTAAGGTATGAGAGTGATCCTATAAAAACGTTAATTGCTCAAATTAAAATAAATTGTACAATTAGTATATAGGGAAATGCCCGGAAGTGATATAATGGGGAAATAAATAACATGTATCCGTTATGTTATGGGCCATATGTAATGATGACGGCATGTTTATAAACAACATGTTTACAAACAGATATCAAAAACATTAGATTCAAGATTCAGCAAAGTGAGCGGAGAACTTAGAAAATATCCGACAGACATGGTCTTAGAAAACTGTAAGAAGTAAGAATATGTTTCAGATATAATACGCCTAAAATTAACTACTGGGAAGAACATATTGTACTTAAGTTCAACATAAAAATTTCCCAGGAGCTCTTTGAAAATTTAATAAGTGAATGTTTCACAGACAAATTGGGACTATATTAAAGAGAAATTGCCAAAGATTAATTTTGACTTAATTAACATTTCACAAAGAAAAAAAAACTTTGTGAAATTAATATAGGGTTTTTATTGTTTTGTCTTCTTCTGTTATGAGTTCAAGAAGTTTTAAAATGAGATGTATGAAGAGACTTTGTTACGATAATAAGATTGAAGATTAAAACAAGGAAGTGAGGGTGAAAGAAGAGGATTTGAGGAGCATATAAGAGAAATAGCGAGAGAATAAAGAGCCACAAATTTTAGTTTAAATTAGAATAAGAGCTCATTGTTATATAACAACATATATATAT
>NNCF01129291.1:92714-108094 GCA_002313205.1 Laupala kohalensis
ATATATATATATATATATATATATATATATATATATACGCGTCAAAACAACTACAGAGCTGTCTAAATAATTAATTCTGCACATTTGAAGATTTAAATATTCAATTCTCCACATTTGAAGATTTCAAAATGGGACAATAAGGGGAATTATGGATGTTTTAATGGTTCAGATAGATGATAAATTGGTGAGTTTAGAGATAAAGATGAAGTTAGGAGGAAGTGAGGTAAAAATGATTCTGAATGTATTAGATGAACGGTTTAATAGAACAGAAGAAAAGATGGGGAAACAGATGGAACTAAGAAAAAATGAGATTTTGATATAGATTGAGGGAAGGGAGAGCAGGACACGAGATGAAAGTATAGGAACATTGTAAGAAATGGAAAAACGTGTTCGTGCGGAATTAGGTCAAGTACACAACTGCTGTAAACCATCGTATACTCGCATTGTGAAGAAAGGGAAAGAAATGATGGAAAAGACAGTGGTGAATGATGAAAAAGAAATAATTCTGTTGTCACATGAAGGGAAAACGGAGGATGAAGTAAGGGATTGTGTTAAGGAGCGGATTAAAGAAATAAAGGTGATATAGATGCAACAAAAGGGAACAAGGGGAAAAAAGATGTTAGTGGTGCTACCATCAAAGAGAGAAAAGGAAAAATTAAGTAATCTAATACGCGCAGTACCTGTATTGAAAAATAAAGAGGTACTACGTAGAAGAAGGTTGAAGGTATTTAGGCTAGAAAAGAAGTTAGTAGAAAATGAGACATTGCGAGAAATAGGAGAGAAGAATTTTGAGGGAAAGAATGAAAATGTGAGTGAAATGTTTTCAGAAGAGGTGTGAGGGTATTATATCGGAAAGAGTATGGCAGGCACGATAATTGGATTTAGAGACAGATCCGGAAAGCTTTAAAAAGATAATGCGACAAGGCAGAATATATGGAGATATGAAGAGTTACAGAGTTGTAGATTCTTTGGAACTAATTATGAGTAATAAATGACTTTGCAAGAGTATGTGCAGAAAAGGATGATATTTGCGGACATTGTGGACTTACAGGGTGTAAACACAAGATAGTACACAGAAAGGGAAAACATCACAATGTGTTAACTGTACAACAAGAAACCAAAATGCGGCGCATTCGACACTGTCGCGGAAGTACCCAAAGTATAAGCAAATGATAACATTATTGAAACAATCAACAGATTATCGATGTTAGAATGCTATTGCAGAATACACAGAGGAATGCAACAGAATCGAGAGAATTGGGAGAAACATGAAAAGAAATGAAATAGTAATAGTCTGCATTCAATAACATTATGCATCGAAGGGAAAACCGTGTAATGTGCCACTAACATTCAGAGTAAAAACAACTGATAAATCATGGATGGTAGGTAACCTATGTGAATGATAGAGAAATAAATATCATACTCATGGGAAAGTACTGAGGAGAAAATTGTGAAGTAATACTTGTGTAGTAAAGAATGATACGGAAATAAAACTATTCTTTATGTACAGTCGCCATGGTGGAGATATAAAAAGGAACTACTAAAATTGGAGCAAAGTTTGGAAGAATTTCATGGGGAAGACATTATGATGTGTTTGGATGCAAATACGCGATCAAGATTATGGGAGGATTGAAAAACGAATAGAAGAGGGAAGGAAAAGAATTATTTATTTTTTAAAATAAAATAAAAATTTATAATGAAATTGGAGAGAATACGTTTATAGGCTCCAGGGGACTGTTAATAATTGATTTAACATTATCGATCAGGTTAAAAGAAAATACAATTACAAGTTTGTTCATAAAGGAGTGTGTTGAATGTGACCTTGGAGCCATAGTATTGGGATAAGAAGACAAAAAAAAACTTAGATGAAAAATGACATGGGATAATTACAGGGAGTCACAGGAGTTTTATGATGGTATCTGCGTAAATATGCTAAGTTGTGAAGCAGTTGAAGAAATAATAGATGTTTTACAGCTTGATTTACTACGATTGAAGAAGATTTGCACACTTTGTTTTGAAGGGAGGCAAGTACAACAGTACCAATGAGCATCAAAACTGAATAAAGATAAAGGAAAGGCAAGAAGGAAATTGTCACGAGGTAGGACGATGAGAAGAGAAGAGACGAGAGATAAATATGAATGTCAGAAAAGCAGTAGAAATTTCAAAATGGCTATTGTGAGAGCAAAACAGCAAAATTGGGAGCGCTTCTTGGAGGAAGTACAAAGGAATACACGTTGGGGAATACCCTACAAAATTGCAAAGGGGAAGATAAAGAAAAAAGAAGTATGGTATTTAATGGAAAAAGAAGATGAAATAAAGACAGAAAGGCAGAGGGGATAAGGTAATAAGAACATTATTTCCTTAAGAGGAAGAAATAACAATACAGTTAGGGGTGGAGGAAGACGAGGAAAGTGAAGGAATGACGAAACAGGAATTGACAGAACTGGTCAAACAGTTAAAGAGAAAGAAATCAGCGGGATATGAGAGAATTCAGTCCTGATTATTCCTGAAGGATACAAATAGAGATTGACGGAACCCACGGTCTTACAGAAGTATTTCGTTAGTTCCCTCACTTGGGAAGATACTTGGTAGGTGGATCAGTAATAAAATTAGAGGCCACGTGGAAGGAAATGCGGTGCTAAATGATAGACGACACGGTTTCCGGCGAGGGAGAAGTACAGAGGAGGCGGTGTTACGGGTGATACAAGAAATAAAAGGACGGAAGGAAAAGTACTGCATGTGTGTATTATTCAATGTGGAAGGGGCGTTTGACTCTGTACGATGCCAGTCTAAAATAGATACACAATTAACGATGAAAACACCTGTATATCTGATTAAGCTAGTGAAATCTTACTTGACAAACCGCACAATGTATTATAAAATTGCAAATGAAAGGATATTCCGGCAAGCAACCCGTCGATGTTCCGAAGGATCGACAACGGGTCCGTTTTTTTTGATACTAGTAATGAACAATTTACTAGAATACACGGATACAGAGAACATGAAATTGTTGGCGTATTCTGATGACAAGATGATACAAGTAAGATAAAATTGCTTAATAAAAACGCATTTACAAGTAAGATAAGATTGATGTTGAACGAGTGTTATTAATAATCAATGCAACCCACAATGAGAAAGTTTGTTATAAAACATATCACTTTTAACGAAAGCAAATTTTTACATACGAAGGTAAATGTGTCGTAAATATATTTGAAATTTCAAATAGTTTTAATGAGAAAAATAAGTTGTAGCACAAAGTTATAAACTACAGCTTACGATAGGGAGTAATCGCAAAACGTCTACCTCAGCATCGTAGGAAAAATTGCATCATATATGTGTATCTTTCTAAACAGAAACTCGTTTTATGGGGTTTATTTTCAGAATAGCAAATCGATTACACCCAACTTTTAATATCGCAACACTGAAAATATATCTGTTGAAGAGCGTTAAATAGTGAGTTCACCGTAAACGTGAGGTGTAAGAGCTCCGGCAAGAGGCTTTAGAAAGGTGTTAGTAGGTCATTTTGAGTGGTAATCTGTGTTGCGGGTATACGAGGAAGACTTTTTTAAACCTTAAGTACACATATCCATCGCTGTCAACCACGAAGGATTGATTTATAATATCAATAAACTGAAACACGGAAGTGCATGTGTCCGTTTTTGAACTTGCTATTGGATTGAGGAATTAAGAGATGCGATGGTGTAAACCAATACGGCAAGTAGAACGGAACTGTATTATGCAAACTTTCTGCTTTTAGAGCATAAAATAAGACGCAGTGGCTTTTATGTACTAAATTAAGACTAAAATACAAATATCAACATAAAACCTTCGTGTTGTTTCCAAAGCCCCAACAAAATATTTCACATAGTCTTCTACGACGGGAAGAAAGCGAAATCTATTGTGAGCATACCAAACACTTGCCAAAAAGATAATGTGGGTTGAGGGGGGCACTCGTATCGTACAAAATAATAAGAAATATGACAAATAAACATGTAAAAACCATGCAATGATGGACTAAAGAATAAAACATGGGAACAAGCCGAGTTATTCGGACGAAAAAAAAAAATACGAGCGGACATATAAGTGCTGATATTTCTAGATCTTCTCAACATTCTAAATATTTTAGATATTCTCAACAGTCTCAAAATGGAATTGGAAAGACATCAGGGAAGTTTCTAATTTGAAATTAGCCCAAATTGTCAAAAAAGGAAAAAGAAGAAGCATGTTATTGAAAGATAGATGCACTTCTGGAGCAAGTGATACTGAAGCGTGTCGCACGAGGAATACTTAATAAAATACGGGACACTAAGGAGAAAATAAAAAACGAGCATGTCGAATTGAAGATCACAAGGAGGAACAGGGAAGAACATACAAAATTCGTAAACGAAAAGGAACGTGGGTTAACACTCGGTTTGGAAGAAATTGTGAACAGGAAATTAGGTCACCTGGAAAATGTACTTTTGGGACGGAATGGTAGCTTCCTAGACATGGTAACGGAAAATATCTCAATGGGTTTTCAGGAATAGGAGAAGAGAGGGGCGGAGCTTTTATATTTGACAGATCAGAGGAACAGGATCAGTTAGTAGCGAACAAATGAATTCCCTAAAAGAAGTGATCGTGAACGTTCTAGACCAACGGATGAACACTGTAATGGCAACAGTGAGCAAATGGATGCGCAGAAATAGGAATTGTTAGATCCTACAATGATCGAAACGGGTAATGTCACACGAAACCTACTGCGAGGCTGGAAAATATGTTTGAGAATATAGGGGAGGGTATTACGGGGTAGGAAAAAAGTATGGAGCAAAAGATTGAAAACACTATGCAAACCCGGCGCACTTTCGCAGCGATCACGCGAATGGGTGAATCAAAGATAGGGAATAAAAAAGAGAAAATACTAATACGGATGAAAGGGAATAACTAGGACACGGTGAAAACTGGTAGCGAGGAATCTAGCAGAAAGCAGAATGACCGCGGAAATTGATTCGGTATGGGATACGTCAAAACACGACTTGTGCATTGTAGTTCCGAAAAAAGAGGAGAAGAAGTTGATTTGTGTAATAGGAGACGATGAGCATTGAAATAAAAAAAGAGGTAAATAATCGGAAACCAAGAATAACCATATACAGAGTAAAGAAAGTTTTCTGGATGGACTATCGGATAAAAATATAGACGAGAAAGACAGAGAATTATTTAAGAAGAATAAAAGGTGGTTTACAAGATGAAATTTGAAGAGACAGATAAATGGGTGATAGAGAGCGAAGCAATGACATTCTATGATACTCTAAAGCAGGGTCGCCTATACATAGCGATGAATAGCTACAGAGAGTAGTAAAATCTAGTGTCCTTAAAATGCTACAGGTGTTTCAAATACGGCCACATGCCCAGGAATGTTTATGTGTGCATGAAACTTGTGGCCATTGTGAGGAAACGAATCATATTTACAAGAACTGTCCGAATAGATACAAGGAAAAGAGATGCATCAACTGCATAAGGAATGTAAACCATGGTCATGGTGTAATGGATTCCATGCGCCCAGAATACGCGGCAGCGCATAAGGGACTAAAATGTTACACGAACTATGGGTATTAAAGTCTATCAAAAGAATATATAGAGGAATCACAGAATCTCGAGAGTTGTCTAGCCTGCTGACGAAGATGGAAGTCGATGTTGTCTGCATACAGGAATCGTGTTCGCACGATGGACACATATGCCATATACCATAGCGTTGCAGTGTGATTACAACGACGAATCCATGGGCAGTAATGTACATTGTGAATACGGACATAGAAATTCTCTTTTTGGAGATACTGTGCAGACTGGAATGTTACGGAAGAATTTATTTGAAATCTTAATCATCAATATATACTGTAATTTCGGAAGAGAATTACAAAGAGACATAAATTACTTGGAGAATGGATGGAAAGATATAGTAATAAGGGAGATAAAATTACAAGCAAAAGGGGGAAAATCTTCAAAAGATTTATAATAAATAATGTAATGCAACTGAAAATGAATATAGGAGTACAACATTTCGATAAAATGGGAATTTTTCTATAATAGATTTTACCTTAACGAAGTTGAGGCGAAAAATATAATGAATTGACGACTTGCAGACCGGGAGGTAAGTGATCACTATGGAATATTTGTTGAGATAATGGAAAGAGATAACATATAAAAAGAAACTACTGAGATTATGTCGGTCTTGAGAATAAAGGATTGGAACAAATATGTTCCAGATATTGAAAATTATTCAAAAAAGTTGAAGGAAAGTAGATAAAGAAATAGTAGAAGGAAATTTACCAGCGCAAATAGATGGACTGCAACTGATGTTGTTGAGAATGGCACATAAAAACGCAACGCGGATTGGAAGTAAACACGAAGGAAAAGGACAGTGGAGTCACGAATTAGGAATCCTGAAGAGGAAAAAGAACAAGACTCTACACGACTATCAAAAAGGCGAAAAGACGGGGCAGGTGCGCGGAGAACCAGTTAAAATATTACAAGGAGGAAAGGCGGAAGTTTAAGATAATGTTAAGCTTAGCAAGGAGAGAAGCTGTGTTGACTTCTTGGAACGAGCCATACAGAGGGAATGCCGGGGAACAGCAACAAATATAGGGGGCTGATATGGCATGGGCTTGAGCATGACGTGGTATTCACTCGGGATTGGGGGGGGGATACTAGAAGCCTTCATTTAGAACGTTCCAGATGCCCTCCGGGTTCCGTCACGACACCCGTTTTCTGAAATATAATCAATAAGCTTTTGGTAAGATTGGAAATCGAGAGGATAAAAACCGTCGCGTATGCAGATGATATATCGTTGATTGCAAACGGGCAGAGGAGAAATAGAAGATAGAGGTAGGTATGTACTGGAATTTTGTGACCTGCAACTGACAACATTAGGGTCAACAATGTCTAAAGATATAATGGCGTTATACATTCAGGCAGGTAATACAGCTGCGACCAGAATAGAAATAAGTGTAAAATATCTAGTCGTAGTTCTTGATGAAAAGCTCAACTTCAATAAGTGTATAGAGTTCATATGTAACAAAGCATAGGATACACTACAGATTAATGGAGGTTGGGTTCAACCAGAGAAACCTGTCCAATATATTTCCAATAGCCTTCTATAAAGGAGGTATTCTACAGATATGCGGCAAGAATTTGTGCCCATAAATTTTCAATGACCATATAGAGTGGAAGTTAGAAAGTACACAGCGTTTGTGAATTCTCAGATTAAGCAGGTGCTATATCACAACACCAACTAAAGCAATAGAAGTATTTTTTGGGACGGAACCTATAGATATACACTTACAAAAACCATGACTACAGTACGTAATGTAAATTGATGAAGAAATAATGCGAACTGAAGAAAAAGGTGCAAGTTCTAAATTGACATAAAAGCTGTTGAATGCATGGCAAACTCGGTGGGACAGCTACGAAAGGACATTATGTCTATACTTACATATGTGACGTACGACATAGAAAGAAGACGGGAAAATGGTGTGAACCAGGATATAAAATGAAGGAAATTACGACCGGACATGTAAATTTTGGGACTTATCTAAAGAAAATTGGGAAAGTTGAGGACAGTATATGTATACGTGAAAAAGATAAGGAAACACCTATACATATGCTATGGGAATGTGACTTATATAACGTGGAAACGAAAGAGTACTTACTTTATTTACTAAAAGATGGGAAAAGTTTAATACACGAAGGACCACACTTAATTCGGTCAAAGGAAAGATATGAAAAATTTAAGGAGTATACTGGAATGATGTGTGACATTCGGACCATTTTGAAAGTTCGACAGGAACCTAAAGAACAAAAGAGTGGCGCAGAATGTAAAACTTGAAGAAAAGGAAATCAAATGATAAAAACCGCATAATGATAAGAAATATAAAAAAGGGTAAAAAAGACTTCAAAATCTGGAGAAGATAGAAGTATATTATGTATACGTAATGTGATAATCATCACTATCTCAACAACAAATGTTATTTTTTCATATAAATGATGCAAATTCGCTTTTAATCTTTGCATAACACTTCAATAAAGTTACTTGAAGCGTTCACGACACAAAAAATCTCTCTTTAGACTATCCTGTGGTTTATTACAATTAGCGTACTCAATTCTTCAGGCTGCTTTGGCCACTGAATGACCGGTTTCAAGATATATTTTCCTCGATAATCTTCGAATCATGTCTTCAATACAACTTTGCACAGGAGATAACCATTAAGAAGTACAGTTTAAGAATGTACAAACATCTTACAAATGCTTACGAACTTATAAATGTAAAAGTATCTTTGTATGTTTGCTACCTTTTCACGACTAAACTGATCTTTACAAAATGTAGCAAGGTAATAGTATGAAATGTAGATACGTGCAGAGAATAGGGTAAAAAGAAGATGGCCTTTGTATATGTTAGAAAGTAATACAAACACCTGATCGTGTCATATGGGACAGTCCATTGTATGGCAGAGAGAGATAGAGAGAGAGAGAGAGAGAGAACAATATTAGAGAGCAAACAAATATTTGTGTTAATACTATAATTTTCCGGGACACTAAAATAAAGTGACACTCTATACCACTTAAATCCAAGATTAGCCCCAGCGTCCCTCGGGAATAGAAGAACGTGCAAGAATTATCGAAAATGACATGCCTATGACAAATTCACTATTTTCGCGTTGCTGAGATGAATGGTGTCACCTCCGATATCGTTCAAGTCTAAAGTCAATCCTCATGGAGAAAACGAAACCACTTGCCACCCTCAAGAGAGGGTGGAAAGAGGACGAATGAGAAAATAATTGAATTAAACAGATTTGCGTGGGATCCATTGTTGTCACCTGTCAGTGTGTCTGAGATATATTATTACTAGCTGAGTTCCCGCGGCTTTGCTCACGTAAATTTTGTAATGTCTGCAATTTTATTATTTCTCACATTCCCATTGGTATCTAGTGAGAATAATATCCAATAAAGTTGGATGTTTCATAGTACTGGTGTTTCCTTCTTTTCGTTGATGTAATTGAGAAAGAGTTTTTAGAAAACACCAATTACCCATTTCACTCTCTTAAAATTCTTTCTTAGCGAACATTTTCGATTCTTTTCGTGTCACGCTCTTCCCACACCCCTGCAGGGGTGTCGTGGACCTCTTTTGGTCTGAATAGTAAGTAATGTCATTCGAAATACTATTAGTCATCTCAGAAAAACCATGGACTCGACCCTAATATCAATCTTTTTACGTAATTTTCTCGTCTCGCCATTCCCACCCTCAGCTCTAAGTATACCTTGCCTCTTTGTGATCTCAACTTTAACTTAACGGAAATGGTAGTTTAAAAATCTTATCAACCCCAAAACTATCTGATGCAATTTTCATTTTTCATATTTCAAAATTAGTTTTCAATAATTTTTGTCTATTCGCTCTTTCCACCCCCACACTTCCGTGAAGGGATGTTAGTGGTGTCTTTCTTCCTTGAATTTTATCATTATTAGTGGAATATTTTTTAGTGTTTAGTCATACACATTTCAAAGTATTTATAGCAAGTCATACTTATGATGACAAAAAGCTTAATTTCTCTTTAAATTCAATCAATTCGCAATTATGTGGTCTCAATACGACATGCCATGGAATGGAATATATGATGAATAATGCAGAAAAATCGCTATTGTTTCACAATACATTCTGGATTACATTGTAAGAATTCAATCACATATATATCACAAAAATATTCCACTAATAATGATAAAATTCAACATTTATCTCCGCGAGTTTTATTACGAATCTCTCCGTTGTTTCTGCTCTACCATTAGACCACCAAATATAAAAGCTTCTTTAATTCTACGTTCTATTTGTAAAACAAAAGTGACGTGTCATTTGCGTCTCCGTGGTCTGTTCGGGATGAACCCTTCTGCGATCTAAATTTGTATTTTAAAAGGCAACAAAAAGTAGAACGCCATTTAAATACTCCGCATAAGTCACATAAATATTCCAATGTAAAACCTTATTCGTATAATTTCATATTTTTGTTCAACGCCTTCTGAAAATACGAAATTCTGTATTGTATTGATGGTAAAAAAGTACGTTAATTAGAGGAGATTTCTAGATTTAAAAAAAAAGTTCTTAAAATATGACCCTGAATCTGGAATGCTGAGACCAACTAGTTACAATAACTTTATATTTAAATTGGTATGTATCTTTTCAACTGCGTCGCTGCTAATTTAATTTACTGTAAATATTATGCTTAATGTCTAATTAATACATTTATCTTGACAAATATAAATATCCATGTTGGTTTGTAAAAAGTTATATTCTCGTAAAGGAGTAACTTAGTCAATCTGTGTGAATAAAATTCAATTTCATTTGAATATCTTAATAAAAGTGATTTGTGTTTTTGTTATATTTATTGATATCTAATTTTTTTTTGTTGTAATATTACTTTCTGAGCATGTTGTTGTATGTTGCACTATTTCAGGCAAAGGGTTATATCTGGGATCAATATATTTCTAGTAAATGTAATTTTTTTATTCTTTATTAATATCGCTAGAATTAACCTTTAGTGTTATTCATTCATATTTTATTCAATTGTTTTCTATAATTCTTGAATTCCGATTGACATATAAGAATAGCATAAAAGAATTGCAAATTATGTGAAATTGCGATAGAAAATACACTTCACTTCATGCCAATGAGCTTTGAGTTCTTTACGCCACTGTATAAAGTTCAGAAATTTTAGGAATATTTATATGTAATTCCTGATTCGAATTTTTAAAAATCCATACGATAATTTACGATGATATCCAAATTCTATGATAAAAACAATGTTTTTTACAGTAAGAAGTAAATCTATTTACGGAGTAGTTTAATTTGTTTTTATTCCCTAGGACGGCGTTGTGATACAACTTGAGATGTCATTTTAATATAGAGAATAATAAAGTTTATTGATGTTAAGAACATAATGAATATTTTTTGTTATAGAAGTCCAGGACGTGTATAATAAAAATTTACGAAATATTTCTTTAATAGCGGCGTAATAAAACATTTTCTCCCCTTACGACTTAATAGGGATATATTTACCAGTACTAGTCTTCTATTGGTCTGCCAAATATGGAAGCAGTTTCAAGTTTGTCTACGATTGGCCGAACGAAAGTTGTCCCCGTCGCACGGGAGTGGCGTTGCAAACCTAACAAATCCAGACTGCTAAGAGCGCGGGACTTAGAATATTTTCGAGGGCCGATTTTAGTTTACAGTACTGTACATATTATTATCGAACTATAGATTATTCTGAGTATAGTGTTTAAAAATCTTAAGAATTGAAATAACACTAAATTCACGATTTATTGTTGCAATAAACACGCCTCTAGACAAAGCCTGGATAACCTGTATAAGAAATCCGTCTTTACCCGAAGGAAAACTGGAGCAGAACCCGGGCAAGGATGGGGAGTGGCTTTTGGGGTCCATTTCAAAGTTTTGGTCAAAAAACTATACAGACTTAACTTGTTGGGAATTTAATGCATATTAATTTTGCACTCGTATAGTTTTCTCCAGAAGCGCGTGCTTTTCAAGTTATAAATAAAGAACTAAAAAAATGCGTTCTTTTTCGAATTTTTTGAATTTTTCTCCAACCGCACAGGGTTTACGAGGTGGCAAAATCAATATTCGGATTCAGCACCTCCGAAAACGTAAGAATCGATTGAGAAATTTTTTTCTGGATTGGCCTCTTTTATTCTCCTGGCTATTGGTCTATTTGTCAAGGATAAACTGAATGAGTTGATCAAAAATTGAATTTAAATGCATTATTCAAGGAAAAATATTATTTAAATGAATTTTGTACTGTAATGAGACCAATTGCTTCAGCTCTGGACCATTTATAAAACTAAAGAATTATGTTATATATATTATGTGTTATAATTACGTCGATATTGAAACATAATTTGCATCATTTCTTAATAATCAATCACGATATCTGAATAGCTTAATCCAGGGGTTTGTGCTGCATTAAATACAATACCACTTTGTGTGCGTCTGCAGCCGTTGAAAGATTGTTTTGTTTAGCAAATTACTAAATTGTCCTAATCGTGAGCGATTCTAACTTCCTTGTTCTAAGGATGCTAATTAACCATAATTCTAAGCGATTCTAACTTCAAATTTTTTTTTTACGGAAAGCATTATAGAATAATCTATTCACAGACAAGATTATGTAAAACCAATTAAATAAATACATATATGTACGTATGTAAAAGTAGAATGTATAATCAAAATAAATATTTTATAACAATGTAATTCGTAATGAATTGTAATTATAATTACATAATCAATTATAAGATTTAATTACAACATATACAAGTAATTAGTATTTCGGTAATTAATTACACAATTGAAATATATTTTGTAATTTGTAATTAATTACATTTTCGGTGTATTTGCCCAGCCTTTTCGTTCACTAATCGCTAAGTACTTATATCAACTAGAGACGACGGATTCTACTACTTCCTTCCGGGAAACTTTAGAGGGGAAATGAACATCTATTTTTTCCTTGCGCAGTATCCCAGTAAAAAAGAGAAGTTTCTTTCCAGTTCACCTTGAACGCTTTGGACATTGGGTGGGGAGCCAACAGCTTCACGCTCTGCTTCCAGGAATTACTTACTCATACTTTTCAAATGACGAGTGCAACTCAACATGACCTTAATCGTATGAATGATAATGAAGAAAGCAATTAAAAAGAAGCAAATATAAAAATATTTCGGTTATTTACGAAGTCACATACTTTCATGAATCATGTTGATACTGAATTATTCTCTGAAGAGGAGGAATATAGTTTAAAATATTCGAATCGCTGTGTCTTAAAATGATAAAACTACAACACAACAATCAAAGACTTCTTTGCAAATTCTTCGACTGATTTTCTTATAATAAAAACAAATTTTTGCTGGAAAGTTTCCTTAAACATGTTCATAAACATGAAAAATACGGGAAGGATGAACATAAAATTATAAAATTGATATAAAATTAAACTTTCGAAGGTTTTTCAGTTAAATTACGTTAAAAATGAAAATAAAAATTCATGCTCTAAATACTTTATGCCAGTAGTAAGATATCGCAGTTAACGTTTACTACTATATTATTATTATTATTATCATTATTATTTCTATTACTCTTTGGTCCCATAAGCAATGAATTCAGAAAATATCCTGATAAAAAAGTCAATAACATTTAACAAATGAAATCGCTGTAGTTAGGACGATATTGACTGTTCTTTTTTGTTATAACATTAAAAGCATTTAAGGAAATTAGAAAACGTGTCGACTACGAAAGCATTTTGAAAAAGACATGATTTGAAACATATGTAATTTTATGTCACGTTAATTATTTTGGTAAATTGCTGATCATACACTTAATACTTATATCATTTTTCAGTACAATTGTTACAATTGTTTAATACTAGAGCGGGAATATTTTCCTATAGCCACCAGATTGAAAAGATTATGTCAACTTACTGAAGACGAGTGACCAAAGTCTCCGCATATTGTGTCGTTTGTGAACACAGACACAAACCCAGTGGAAACGTCCTTTCACAAACACTTCCTCCACACTCACTCGGCTTTCTGCATGGAAACTGGAGATCTACGGAGCACACTTCCTGACAGCAGGGTTGCCAACTTTTCCTCCAAAAGCAGCGTCCTCATTTCAAGTATGAGAAAATTCGCGTCATTGTCTTTGAATCAGAGGTCGCGGTTTTCCTGATCCTCCGGTTTCTTAGAACTTTGTGGAGGGAGAAATGATTGAACCACGAGAATTGGATCATTTAACTAAACTTATATAAAGATTTTTTTTTTCATTTTAAAACATACATGAGGATGAAATAAAGTTAAAGCATGAAATGTATAACAAATACTAAATGGTTCACAATTGTTAATATCATATATGATAATGGTGAGATGTGGACAAATTCGTCAGACTTGCACTGAAGATTCATTGCTTTGCTTCCAGTATATTAGTTTATTGTGCGTGATAATGTAAATTTCGTTCACAAATACTTGCAGTCACGCACACCTATACTCTTTACAAATTATGCAACATTTTTCTTGAGAATTTTCCTGTTCTACATTTCTTAAAATCGAGTGACAAATCTGCTAATTATCTCATCTTTCTTTTTATATCTTACATGTGAAGTAGGAGACATGTATCTGAGGTGAAAGTTATCCAGTGAAATAATCTAATGAAACGTAAGAAACCTCGAAATCTCAGTTTAGCGTATACACAGAATCTGAGTTCTTTGAAATTTTAAAAATTCAAACTCTATTGTTCTACTTTCCTAATTTTTACCGGCTGAAATATAAATTACAACCTAATTATGTAATCTCATTTAAATTTATCCTTTATCAGTAAAATCGATATAGGTGATAAACATTCTTTTTAATGATTGAGATGTTTTTGCCATTATGTTGATATGTAAAAATATATTCTTGCGTTTAGGCAATACGTTTATTAACCAGGCCGACGTTTCGACAGCAGACTCTTATCTTCCTCACGGCTCAGTTGATCCTCAATACAATTTCATCAGCTAACTACTTTAACGAGAAAGGTTGTTGTTGATGATGAGTGATAAAATGTCAGTTGGTGTGTGTGTGTTGTTTTAATTGCTGATGGAGATGAAGTAGTTTTATGATGTAATTGTATTGAGGATCAATTGAGCCCTGAGGAAAATAGCGTTCGCTCTCGAAATGGTGGTCTAGTTAATAATCATATTAAACGCAAGAATTTATTTTAACATTCTTTTTACTTTCTCATATACGTGGTCTAGAGACAGTTCTGTAACCAAGAATAAAATCGCGAGATTTTCATGGAAATTTAGTGTTCCTGATCCCGAAGTATTATATTAATACGACGCACTCTGGAGTATTTAAACTCGGAAAGCGGACAAAATTATTTTTCAAATTATTTTCCATCAAAAGTACTAATAATAAGTCAAAAAAGCAGTTACAAACTGAGTATGACCACGTGGAGGACAATAAACTAATTTACTATTCGGAAGCAAGGAAGGGACCATCCCATCAATTCCGATCAAGGTCCCTAAGGCAGAGGTGGACATTTCAACATACTCCTAACGATAAAAAAATTGTCCGACACGTGATATAGTAATAATAAATACCAACAAATATTTTATTTAATAAAACATAGAAAAGTCATTTCACAAGAACGTATTATTATAAATTTATTGTCAAAAAACAGTACAAACTGCGTATGACCACGTGGAGGGAAAAAAAACTAATTTACTCTCCGGAAGCAAGCAAGGGACCATCCCATCAATTCCGATCAAGGGCCCTAAGGCAGAGGCGGATTCAAAAATTTCAGCAAAAGTTCCTAGATAAGATAAAAAGTT
>NNCF01129291.1:112159-157242 GCA_002313205.1 Laupala kohalensis
GGTGCATGCGTCGTTGGTTTAACCGGGTGATAGCAGTTGGAAGGACGGCGAGAATTCCTAACTGTAGTCCAACCGCCGATCGTTTTCTTATTGATCTCTTCCAGCGCACTGATTCGTGTGTCAATATAATGTACCAAGTTATTGTACGCCTTCTGAAGATCAGCTTTGAATGAGTTGAGGAATGCGATAGTGTCCATTGTTGTGAGAAAGTTAGCAACTTCACGACAAAAGCAAATGAGAATACACGAAGACTGACAACTAACACTGAATGAAGGATGCTAGTATAATAATATATTTATTATCAAGTGATAAATCATTCGGAAAGTATTGTTGATAATTCGTAACTATTAAATAACATTAAATTCGCTAATAATTATATCAACTGATGCCGTCTTTAGGCAACAACCTAGCTTGTCTCTACAAAAATCCGCCTCTACCCGAAGGAAAACCGGAAAAAAACCGGGGCCAGGATGGGGCTACAGAAATAATGTATACAACTGTGCCAGGGTTGAGTATATACACAACTAAATTTATATGAATAATAAGACATAATACAAGCATCCAGGAAAATAGTTTTGAAATTGTTGTCAGATATTTTGAAAGTACTACAACTATGGCGTGATAAAGTAAGGCGGCTTTAATTTTTATTAAAATCATCAAATTCTTTTACAGTGTAGAAGCACTGGTGCAGGAGGTAGATTTAACCGCGGATTTGAAGAGATTCAATTTTATAATATCTTTTATATTCTTGGGCAGGGAATTATATAGAACGATTCCCGAATGATATGGTCCTTTTTGGCAAAGAGTGGTTGACACTCTAGGGCAATGAATATCATTACTATTGCGAGTATTGTGTTCGTGAACGAGACTGTTTCGTATGAAACAAGGGTGGCACTTCAGTAATTCAGTCTTAACAAACACACCGTTTCATAATTATAAATGCAGGGAAGTGTTAAGATATTTAATTCCTTGAATAAAGGTTTACAAGAGTTTCGGGGGTGAGATTTACAAATTATCCGAACTATCCTCTTCTGAATTCTGAAAGTTTGAATACTCTGACCGGAATTGCCCCAGAAGGTAATGCCGTAACGTAAATGGGAGTAAACGTTTGCAAAACGTATGCAACAGGAAATACGTGGACTAACTACGTTAACTAGGATTCGGAATGCGTAACACAATTTGCTTAATTGGGGATTAAGATTGTCAACGTGACAATTCCATTTGAGGTTGTCTTGAATATGAAGTCCTAAAAACTTTTTATTAGTAACAGTTTTTAATTCTGTTCCGTTTAACGAAAGAGAAACCTGGGGTAAAGATTTTGTGATGCTATTGTGAAATGACATAGACACTGATTTTTTCAGTCTTTACATCGAGGCGATTTGCATGGAACTGAGCCGAGAGGTTAGACAAAACTTTTTCAGCATTGGCTTGTTTACATAGTAGATAGTACACAGGAGCTCCGCGAGTTAGTGGCTTTGTTTCTGAAAGACAATGCTGAAATACTTTATTTTTAGTATATGATATTTCGACCTGTTAATATTTATCTTTTAAATTGGAAGTCAGCCACTGATGCGCAAGTCCACGAATGCAAAAATATTGTAATTTTGAAAGGAGAATTTCGTGATCAATGTCATCGAATGCTTTAGATAAATCAAGAAAAACACCCTGAGGATTTTCTCAAGAAAAGTTGTAACATCATTTAAGAAAGAAAATATGGCGCTGGTGGTGGAAAAGGATTTCCGAATGCCGTGTTGATCGTCAGAGAGAATGTTATTTTTGATAGAAAATCTAGAAGACTCTTATAGAATATTTTTTTTGGATTTTTGAGAAAGAGGGTAGTAGAGAAATTGGTTGATAATTACCAACATTGTGTTTGTTCCTTTCTTGTATAAAGGTTTTACTTTAGCTCTCTTAAATATTAGGAAACACCCCTTCCCATAAAGATCTATTAAATATATTTATGAGTGGATTTAATATAACATGGAACGAAAATTTAACAATAAATTCGGGTATATCATTGTGGATTTGATACGATTTTGTCATTGTTTAGCAGGGAAATGTTTTCTTCGCGATTTTCAGGTGATGTGTAATTTTTAACAATCTTCCACGTGGTTTTGGTCCGGTTGTTCGATTTTTGTATTTGCCAGTCATTTTCCATAACTTTAGCAGCATTGACTACTTTTCGGAGAATAGTCTTATATTTACGGAAATAATCATGGAATTCGGGTGGTCGCATATAGAGTTTTGAAAGATAATATAAACGACGTTTGTTTTTGGATGAAATTCTTATCCCTTGGGTGATCCATCTATTGCATTTCTTTGTGTTAATTAATTTGCGTTTTAATGAAATCATTACAGAATCAAAATGTCTCTTGTATGCTGATGACTTAAAGTTGTACAAGGTAATCAATAATGATAGGGATGTATCTTTACTACTGTCATCACTTAATTTGCTTGCCTTGTGGTGTTCGAATAACAATTTACTACTGAATATAAATAAATGTTTTGTCGTTTCATACTCATGTAAAAAGGAAATCACTCCCCGTGGATATTTAATTGATGGGTCAAGGCTGCAAACTTTAACTCACATAAAAGATCTTGGAGTAATTTTTGATTCATCACTTAAGTTTGAATTCAGTTATTAATAGTTCTTATAGAATGCTGGGCTTTGTAATTCGAAACACCAAGTTATTTGCTTATATTGATACTGTCATTAAATTGTATTATTCATTTGTTAGAAGTAGATTAGAAAACTGTGCCGCAATTTGGGATCCGTTTTCACTTCAAAGTATTTTTGCAATTTAATTAGTGCAAAATAAATTACTAAGATTTATATCTATATAAATTACTATATTTCAAAAAGTTCAACGTTGCTTTTATTAGAGATTTTTCAACAAATATTTTAAGAGATTTGTTTTCTTTTGACTCCCTTTCAACAAGAAGAAGTGCATCCAATATATTGTTTCTATGTAACATTTTACACAGTTTAGTCGACAGTTCCTTTTTATTAAATCAAATTAAATTGTACATCTCTAGGAATAATTTATGGCCTTCCATAGCTTTTTTTGTTCCTCCCTGTAACACAGTTCAATTCTATAATTTTTCTTTGTTTAAAACATTCCACTTACTTAATATGTATAAATCTGAAATAGACCTGTTTAATTCTAATGTTAATTTGGTGTTGAATCAAATAAATATTGTTTTCTAGCATTTGTTTTGTGTAGAATAAGACTTTTAGTTTTATTTGTGTGCATAGTAACCACTTCGTTTTCACTATAATGTCAATTTTTTATTTTTTGTCATTTGTTGAAGCTCGTACAATAAGTTATTTCATTACTATTACGCCTAAGTATTATTATTCTTGGTATATGTGTTTTGTATCTTGTACTTATGTTTAATTTAATTTTATAACAATTATATGTTTTCAAAATAGCTGTTTAGGGATTCCCTGTAGCTATTGTATAAATCAATAAATAAATAATAAAATAAATTTCGCTCTTAGGTCATTATCGAATGTATCATTTGACACCTACGAAACGTAGTTCATGTTTTCAAAAGACGATCTTTGTCGAAGTAATAATATTGTTAACACTTCTTGAAGGGAAATCTCTGGAGACAGTGAAGGGTGTTGAATGGAAGCTGAATGGAAGGGCTCACAGTTAACTCTGAACATGAGTGAGTCAATATCCTTAAGTTCTCAAAACTCATCACACAAAATACAATCCTCTCTGTCTCTGATATATGGACAGTTCACCGTAGTGCAAATCCCAACGTCCTCCAAGCGGGTCTACTTCAATTTGCGCAATTTGTGTCAAATATTCCACATCAGTTAGATGTATAAACAAGAATTACATTATGCTGCATTAGAGTTGTTCATAAAAACCTGGTGTTTAACTTCACTATTTGCAAACACGCTTCAAGAATGTAATCAAGGGCATTTATTTTTTAAATATTCATAAAAAAACGTTGGACAAAATTTCTCTTTTTGAATCTATTCTACATACATTATATATGAACGCAGTGATTTCAAAGTTGCGCGACAGGTCCCGACACACATTAAAAAATTTACGTTAAATATAAACTTCCGAAAACATTTCTTTAAAAAAGTTTTCAAGTAAAGATACCTTATAAACCAGTTAATTTTATTCCAATGTTAATAAAAATAAAAAAACTAAAGAACAGATCTTTATTTACCCCTGTGCAAAATTTGAAATCAGTCCAGCGAACCATACGGGTAGTATAAATTTATTTCTAAAACGTTACAAACGCTAAAACTTTAATTTTAGGACATCTGCCAACATACAAACATTAGATTCAATCGGTGATAGCAGACTCCAGATTTAACCAATTTTCCGTAAATTAACATCGTTAATCAATTCGATGATACAAAATTTAATATTGTGAAACAAATTTGATTTTTTCCTTTTTGTCCGAGTTTTGGCCTCAAATGCTCCACTGTGCGACGTCCATAATACCGTATAGTCTGTAAAAGGCGGCTTGTTGCCTCCTTCACTGTCACCACTTCTTCGTTCCCAAACATCTTAACCCGGAGTTGCTCTCTGATACATAACCTTCCGCTCACACTACCATCCGTACCTTTCGCGGTCGGAATGATTCGCCTACTGGATATTACTTAGTGCAAACAATTTTTTAGCGTGTTTGTAAAAGACAAAAACTTAATTTTATTTCGGATTTTGCGCAAATATTCATGAATAATGAAACTAAACAATAACCATTTTCAAGCAATCACTTTCCCTTTACTTTATACGCAGAAGATTGAACTGCTGCTGTCAGCATCAATATAGAATGAATAAAAATGGTTGCATCTTTCTTTGTAAAGTTAGATAGCGTACTATATAGATAAGAGTCTTAAAAGTGTATGAGAAAGCTGCTCATTTGTTTTGCAATACATAAAAATGCGTAAATATCAAATAAATAAAGAAAACGTTCAATGAATAGGGAATCCAAACTGAAGAAATAAATCTAATTTTTTTACGAAAAATCAGAAGTGAAACTTATTACAATTATATATTCTTTTCAGGTGAAATGAGAAGAAAAATGAATGAAAACACAGTGTGAGCAAGCTAACAATATAACGAACTTTGATACAGTGAAATGGGGCTGGCATGATTTGAGAAACTTTTACCTGCTGTCGGGTTTGCTACAGCAATAACGACAATGTTCTGATAGAACACGCTGTATTGTCATGAACATGTGGTCGGCAATAGTTACGCACAGACTGACTCGTGTGACTCGCAGTACCAACTTAATAAACACTACCCCTGCCACTAGTTGTCAAAAGGCACGAAAACCCCAGCGGTGGCGCAGGTGGTAGTGTTGTCGCTCATCACCTTGTCATCCCGGGTTCGACTCCCGATGGGGCCACAAAATTTGTAGCTTTTCACATTAATGACCCAGTTCATATAGCTGTGACTACTGAAAAGCAAACTATCCTTCCTCTACCCAGCTCCTCCTAGCATCAATAACTCAAACTATTACTAATTACTTCTACTATCCCCTCCACGTGGATATATATATATATATATATANATACTTGAATAAGGTTTTTATACTTAATAATATATACTTAATAATTTACTTGAATAAGGTTTTTACCTGGGATTTCTATGTATTACAAGACCATCTGTTCATGACAGCAGTGGAGGAACCCGTATTGACAATGTTTTTATCAAATCTAGTTCAACTGAAACAAAACCATCTAAATTATCTAATATATTCAATTACCTAATATATTCAATTCAATTCAATTCAATTCAATTTATTGTAACAATAAATCGTGAATTTAGTGTTTTTTCAACTCTTATGATTTTTAAACACTATACTCAGAATAATCTATAGTTCGATAATAACTTGTACATGTAAATTTACAAACATATTTGCGTTAAATTACAAANTACAACCATATTTGCGTTAAATTACAAACATATTGACATTATATATGTATTATAACTCGCAGCTAACTTTTTATCTTATCTAGGAACTTTTGCTGAAATTTTTGAATTCGCCCCTGCTTTAGGGCCCTTGATCGGAATTGATGGGATGGCCCCTTGCTTGCTTCCGGGGAGTAAATTAGTTTATTGTCCTCCACGTGGTCATACGCAGTCTGTACTGTTTTTTGACAATAAATTTATTAAGATAATTATCCACTTTTTATCTCAATACATAAATTAATCAAAACATCATCTAGAAAATCTATAAATTATATTAATTTTAATAAGCTAGATAGATTGGCTCAAAATACTATTTGGTCATCAATAGGATAATCCTAATGCCGCTTCTGCTGCTTCTGCTGCTTCTGCTGCTGCTTCTGCTGCTGCTTCTGCTGCTTCCTCCTCCTCCTCTTCTTACTCTTCTTCTTCTCTTTTTTTACCACATAGGATCACTTTAGTCTGTCCATTATCTAGTCTTCTTTGAAGGCTCTGTTTGGGTTTTGCAGTCCTCCCAATACTTTTTCATATGCTCTGATCTTTGAGCTCTTTCTTGTGTTGGGAATATTCGGTTTGTGACTTTGTTTCTGGTGAGTGTGAAGCCGATAGTTTTGATTTTGTTTTTTAATTTGTTCTTATCTATGGTGTCTTCTGGTGTAAGGTCAATTTCCTTCAAATCCTCTCTGACTTGTCTAATTCACCTGCATCCTGTTGCGGTATTTTTTGACTTGAGATTGTACTGTACCAGTTGTTTCAGAAGTCTCGAATCCTGCATTCTTGTTATGTGTCCAAAGAATCCCAGTCTCCTCTTATGCATGGTATCAATAATGGGTTCCAATTCTTTGTACACGACTTTGTTGGGCAATATTCGCCACTGTCCGTCTTACTGATGTTTGTGGTTGATTCAGGTTCTTCCAATTCTTCTTTTGATCTTCTGTAATTTATCAGTTTTGATTGTCCTTTCAGGTGGAAGAGTGTTTCTGCTGCATAAGTGGCTTCCGGTTTTATAACTGTATTATAATGTTCAATTTTTGCGTCTATGGATAGGCATTTTTTCTGCAGATGTCCCATGTTTTTTGTGTTTTAGCTAGTTTGTTTGTTCTTATATAGACGGAGAGTTTTTCATTTAGGTTATTTGTTATTATCTCTCCAAAGGTATTTGAATTGGCTTACAATTTTGACTGTATTACCATCTTTGTTTATTTCTTTTAATGATGTTGATTTTTGGGGCATAATTTTTGTTTTTTCAAATGATATTTTGAGGCCAATTTTATTTGCAATGTTTTGAAGCTCTGATATATGTGCTTTTGCTTCATCTATGTCATTTTTTAGTAATACCAAATCATCGGCAAAACCAAGGCAATTTATTTTTAATTCTTTGCCTATTTTAATTTTTTGGGGCCATTTCTTAAACCATTCCGTCGTTACTATTTCCAGAGCACAGTTGAACAGTAGTGATAAGAGTCCATCACCCCGGCGTAGTCCTGTTTTGATATTAAATGGTTCCGGCAATTCACCCCTGAACTTCACTTTTGACTTGGTATTTGTGAGAGTCAGTTTTATCATTTTTATTAATTTGGGGTGCAGTCCAAGGTGTCATAAAATGTTTAGCAGATTCCCTGTTGATACAGTCATAGGCTTTTTTAAAGTCTATAAATGTTATCACCATATCTCTGTTCCTCTTCCTGTTGTAGTTCATTATCAGCTTGAGACTCATGATCTGATCAAGATAGCTCCTTCAGGGTTTGAAACCTCCCTCTTATTCTCCTAGATCTTTCTCCAGTTGCAAACTGATTATGTCAAGGATTATTCATGAAAGAATTTTATGTTATATCTAGGAGTGAGATTCCCCTGTAGTTGTTAGGGTATGTTTTGTCCGCCTTTCTATGGAGTGGGTGGATGATGGCTGTGGTCCATTGTTCTGGTGATTTTTCTTTAATCCAGATGTTGACAAGCAGTTGATAAAGGGCGACTTTTTCTGATCTTCCTGCATACTTCCAGGTCTCTACAAAGGTCTGATCCTCTCCTGATGCTTTGTAATTTTTGATCTCATCCAGTGCTTGATAAACTTATTTTATTATATTGATGTTTTCTAGTGGTGTTTTTATTGGGGTGTTGATGTCCAATTTAAGGAGTTCTGTCAGTTCCTTGCAATTCATGAGTTCATAAAAAAAGTATTTAGCCAGGATTTTTGCATTTTCATTGTTATGGGCCAGATTACCATTTTCATCTTTCATTAGTAGGGTAGGGGTTTCATATTTTTGGAGTTGCTTTTGAAAGATTTTGTAATAATCTCTTGATTGTGTCCTGTTGAATTCTTCTTCTATTAATTTCAATGTATCCTTGTGGTGTTGTCTTTTTATTCTCCTTAAGGTTTGGGTGGTTTCTTTTCTTCATTTAATTAGATTTTGGAAGGATATTTGTGATTTTTGGGACTGATGTAATAGCCATGCTAGGTGTCTTTTCTCTACTGTTTCATCACATTCATTGTTCCACCACTGATGCTTTTTACGGGGTTTCATTGGGGCCAATTCTTCTGCAATTTGTTTAAGGGTGTTGACTAGGTCTGTTTATCTGTAATTTTTATTTTTTCGATGGCTTTTTGGTAATTTTCATTATTGATTAGCTGGATAGGGTCCATTTTTATTTTAGATTTAGGGGTTTGGTTTTGTTGTTTCTTTTGAGGAGTTAATTTAATTTTAATTTTTACTACGTAGTGATCAGGAACAGTGTCTACTCCCCGAAGGACTTTGACATTGTAGATCACTTTGTAGTGGTGTTTTTCCATGAAGACATGATCCAGTTGCCATTCTCCTTTAGTATAGTCAGGGTGTTTCCATGTTTTCAGTTTTTGAGGTTTACTTTTGAAATCTGTGGATTTTGAGATTATGCTATGGTTTCTGCAGAGGTAAATGAGTCTCTGTCCATTTTTGTTCATTCTTTCTTGGGCAGGTCATTTTCCGATGCTGTCACGGTATCTTCTTTGTCTGCCTAGTTGAGTGTTAAAGTTTCCATTAATAGCTTTACGTGGTGTTTGGGAATGCTGTTAATGGTCTGGTCTAGTAGGACCCAAAATTTTTCTGTTTCTTTACAGTCCTAAGAAGAGTTGTTTTTATTATTGGTGGGAGCATGAGCATTTGTTATGGTGTAGATTTTATTAGATGCCTTTAGAGTGAGTGTTGAGATCCAGGATGATTGCGATTTGAAATCTTGTACAGAGTTTATTATTTTAAGGCTAACCAGAAAGCCTGTTCCAAACTGAGGGACTTTTTTGTCACTCTCTTCCCCAGTATGCCTTTGTAGAGTCTGTATCATTGAGATTCCATGGGGTCCTGGTTGGTGTTTCTTATTTCCTGCAGTCCCATGATGAGAATTTTGTGTTGATACATTAGGTCGGTTATCACTTTTAGCTTACCAGTCTGCATGAGTGAGTTTATATTATGTGTGGCAAAGTCAGTTTCTTGCTTCGGTTTGATTCTTGATTTTGAAGGTTTTATGTCTGTGTTGGAGTAACGCATTGTATCTTCTAAGTGGCAGCCCACCTTATCCGAATGCTGCCTTCTCTGAACTCTTGGTTCAGTCGGTGGAGTATTCCTTAAAAAGTCTTTCCATGGTTGACTGCCAAGGGGTCACTTGCGATGGGACTATGTTCCCAGTTACAACTCTGGATGTGATCCAGTGAGGTGATAGTGAGATATGGTTGATGATAGATGAAGTTATAAGTTGGGCTACCGTATTGTCGGTAGCGTTAATTACAGACCGCCTCACTGGGATCAGACGCCTTTTGCAGCCGCTCCACTGGAGTACAGACGCTATAGATTTACCCCTTCTGCCACCTACGCCTTATCGAAGTCCACCTTCTCCGTCGCAGATGCCGTTGAGGTCTTCACTCGTTACCCTGAGCTGGGACCCTTTACCAGATGCTACACACCGGGTCAGTTATTCTGGGACTCGCGTGGGCAGGGACGCCACTCCCTGAAGTAGAGCTGCCTCGATAAAGGGTCTCTACTCGCTGCTCGCTACCTGATACAGCTATAAATGAACTCATAACTATTATTACAATTACTATAGCTTAATCCATATATATATATATANTCCCTGCGCGATGTGTAGAAAAGATTCTCAGGAGTTAAACATCAATGTAGAAGGCAATGTAAACCCACCCTTTGGGAGTTAGTCACACGTACCTTTTCGTAAGCACTCGATTGGCTATTGTCTTGGCACATGATCTAGATAGCATTGGGAGTGGGGAGATGTGAAGGGGAAAGGGAGGCAATTCCCCGTGTATTGCTCTCACTATTCAAAACCGTCCGGGGGAAGACAGTTCTTCATCTCACTATTCAAAACCGTCCGGGGGAGACGGTTCTACATCTATCGAGCCTTTCGCGACTTGTAATCGTCCGAGATAGGCGTAGTTGTTCGGAGTCGTAGTTCTCCGAAGCAGATCGAGATTACGTTAGAAAGATATTTTTTCGAGTACGTAGTATTTTCAGTCACGTATTAAGCGCTCCAAGTGAAGCACCAAATGTCCGGCTGTATAACGCGAAAGTTGAATCGCTACGTGAGTTAGAAGCGTAAATACGCTGTCGAATACGAGAATTCGTCGCGGGCTAGAAGCCGTGAACAGTAGGACCGTACGGAAGACCGTAGTGCCAGCGAGCATCAAAGACAGGCTGCGTGGTCAAGGTTACACCCGGCAAAGGACGAACGAGCATTAAGAGGCGATCAGCTGCGAGTGCGGCGAAGTCGTATATTACGGAGGAGGCTGTAGGACGATCGAGCTTATTCTACACACCATTACGACGAAGATCTATGGGTTGTGAGTATCTGTCTCTGTGATGAAACTTAATTGAATTGAATGATAGGGACTTGCAATATTTGTAATTCGATGAGGTACAAGTATCTGTTTTAAGAGAACGGCCCATCGAAATAAAGAGTTTCGTAATGTATTTTTTTGTAGATGAGAGAAGAACCTCAAGAATCATTTTAGATGAACTATTTTCTCTGCGCTTAAATTATTTAAGAAGCTCACAACGTGCAATATTATGTCATTAAATTTAAAGAATATTAGTGGTTCTTTGTGTTAAGAAATTTAAATGCACGAAAGATATTAAATAAGAAGAACATTTGTAACAGTAATATCACAGAGTAATGTTTTTTTAATTGTTCTATGGGGAAGAAATATTTGTACATGTCAATTTTGTGTGAATATGTTCAACTTGAGAAATCAAAATAAAATTGTGATATTCTGCATCAGAGTTCCGAATCCTTATTTTTATTTAATCTGAATGTGTCGGTGTAATTTAATAAATGTTATATATATTTTTTATTAGATCAAGGGTACATTAGAATAAATATATAAATTTATTCCAAGGAATAACTGGATTACTCCTGGAATCATCAACTCTTGTAAAACTAAACTCTTGTTCCTATACCAACTCTGGAAAAAGGATCCAAGTAATGAATTGTTAAAAATAGCACATAAAAATACATTTAAATTTTCAATAAAGTATTTAATAAAACCAAATTATTATACAATCAACATCAAATTATACAAATTAGCAATGATTCCAAAAAATTATGGAAATATGTAAATCTAAAGCTGGGTAAAAACAATAAGAAGGATAACAATATTATGTAATCGTATGATGAAAATAGGCATAAAATTAATAATTCATATGAAATGGCTAATACTTTAATTTCATATTTTTGCAATATTGGATCTAAACTTAGTGAAAAATTTATAAACCTCAAAATGCTGAAATGAAATTACCACCTATGAATAATAATACGATTTTTATTGCTCTCACAAATTCCAGCAAAATTATTTCAATAATAAATAATTGAAAATTGAAAAACGGTGGTGTCGACAATATTGATGCCAAAACTTTAAATAACTTATTTACACATATTGTACTACCTCTTGTTCAGATAATAAATTTAGGTATTGAAAAATCTATCTGGCCCAAGGCACTTACATATGCTGCTGTCACACTGATTCGTAAAACCATGGATAAACATGTTATGGCAAATTATAGGTCAATATCTTTAAGCTGAAACCTAGCTAAAATGCATGAAAAAGTTATATAACACAGATTACTTGATTTTATTAAAAAACACTAAATTCTACCTAAAATGAAATATGGTTTCATGAAAAGGATGGGACCATAGATGCATTAATCTATAATACCAATATAATCTATGAAACACTTGATAAATGTAAACCTATAGCTATAACATTTCGTAACCTTGTTAAAGCATTCAGTACTGTAAATCATGCAATATTGTTAGATAAATTATATAGATATGGAATTCAAGGTAAAGCTTATGAACTTGATACCAGAAGGTCAAAATTAATGATACTGTTAGTGGTTTTACTGAAATCAAAACAGGTGTTCATCAAGGTACCATTTTGGGTCCCTTACTTTTAAAATATGTATTAATGATAATTTAATTGATGCAGCAAAGGGGTTATCAATATTATCTTTTGCAGATGATACTTCATTAATATGTACAGATAAAACCTGGACAGGAGTTGAAACCATAATTAATAACTACCTTAATATGATACGTACATGGCTTGCCTTAAACAAATTATCACTTAATGTCTTTATGATCTTCACAAACTTGTAATAGTGTTCCAAATTAAATAGACATTAAGATAAATGATAAAATATTAAATAGAGTAGAAAGTTTGAGATATTTAGGAATTTATTTTGACTACAGAATAAGATGGGATACACATATTGCGTACCTTTTCAATAAAACAAAATATTTAATCTTTATTTTTGAGAAAATTTTTAAAAATTATGTTGAGAGATACTCAAATTATTTTATACCATGCTCTTTTTCATAGTATCATCTGTTATGGCAACATAGCTTGGGGTGGTTTTTACTCAACTAAGCTATCATTACTACAACGATCACAAACAAAACTATTAAAATTCATAAATAAAAATAATTCACAAATGATAAGAATTCTTTAAACTTTAATCAAATGTTTGCTTTCAAAGTCCCTTAAATATTATTGTGATATATTCAAAGTTAAATTTATTAGTTCCATCAGTATTGCTAGAAACAGAAGTACTATTATACCTAGAAGAAGTAAAACTGTTAGCAGCAAAAGTAGCTATGTAAAAGCTATAAATATCTTCAACAGTTTACCAAATAAGCTTAAAACTTTGCTGAATACATATAGTATTAAAAATATAAAAAAACATGGATTATATCCAATATTCAATTGAATAATCTAATTTATTTATTAAAATTATGTAAATTATATCACAAGAAATTATAATAAATTGTTGTAATGTATTTTATTTTTATGTTTTATTAAGTTATTTTTAGTTTTAAGTTTTGTTTTAGACCTGCAAACAAGTAACTAGGCTTACCTCTGTAGGGTATATACCTTAATATGAACATATACAATGAATTGTGTAAAATTTTCAGAATAAATAATATCAATGTTTAGGTAATATCTTCCTTTGATCTTTTGCATACAGAGATCGATTGGAATCAAACCTGTTATCACATTTAGAGCTTTGGTCGACACCGTCTTATAGCATCCAGTTATGTTCATTAAACACTGTCTCTCTATGATTTGTAAACACTATACTCTGAATAATCTATAGTTTGATAATAATTTGTATATGTAAAATAAATTTTTTGTGTTAAATTACAAACAATTGACATTCTATTAGTATTATAACTTGTAGCTAACTTTTTATCTTATCTAGGAATTTTTGCTGAAATTTTTCAATCTGCCTCTGCCTTAGGGCCCTTGATTGGAATTGATGGGATGGTCCCAAATTTGCTTCCAGAGAGTAAATTAGTTTATTGTCCTCCACCTGATCATACGCAGTTTGTACTGCTTTTTTGACAATAAATTTATTTTATTTTATCTATTGATCTGTATTTCCTTTCATAGAAGATGCTTGACATTTTCTCTGCCCACACCACACATCCGTGCATCTTTATTTGCCGTAGTTCACCTGTATATAATATTTTTAGGTCTTTCTTACTATACCATAATGGTGTATTCCAACACGGAACATACTGTATAAGGTTTGTTGCACACACTTCTTTATTTATTTTAAGTTTTCAATTTGTCATCCAGTACTTTTGCAACATATCTACCACTTCTCACCACGTGTACTTTTCCTCTCTTAATTTTTCCAATTAATTCCCTTCGTTTTTCTCATGTATGCCCAAACCACAATTAGTCTTGTTTTTGATGGGGATATTTCAAAATTATATTTGTCACATATTTCTGTACAATTTTCTTTATCTTTTGCTCTATTTCTTGCCTTGAATATGCATATGTCAACACAGTTAGATCATCAACATACACAACCATTTGCAAAGCGAAAATTTCATTTAACTCCTTTTTCGCATATATGCCTCTACAAAACTCTAAATCTGAGCAAATTTGAGGAACCTGGCGTTTTTTGGATTAAATGTTTAATGCTCTACAACTCTTTTCGTCAAAGTTTTTTATCTGGAGCGTTCATTGCGAAGTTTGGGAGGTTTGAAAAAGACTATTACAACTTTATCCGCTGAGTTGCTGAAAATTGGTGTTTTTTCATCGACCATTGCGGGCAAACTGCTGAACCAAATTTAATGTTTGAGGTATTTATTTGACGAAAACAATAATGCTCTTTAATTTTGGATAGAGTATACTTTTCTGTGCGATGCTTCACTTCTGAGATATAAGTAAGAAACTGAAAAAAGTGCTAAAATTTCGTGGTTTTTGGACTGCCAAAAGTTATGCACACCTCCTGAGGTGATGCGAACTCAAATTCCATATATTTGGGACCAAATGAAGGTATTAAGACGATTTCCTGCTTGTCCGAATTTATTCCATCAATAACTATTTTTACTGGCCTGTATTGCTAACTGTATCGTTCTTTCTTCAATCATATTTAATAGATATAATGGTAATTGCTTCTTTTGTAACGTATTAATTATGTCTCCACCTGACATTGTCAAATGCTCCTTTTATATCAAGGAATATACATCCGCAATATTTTAATAGATGGCGCAATGCATCACATATTCCTTTTCCGGGCATAAATCCATATTGTTGCGTGAGCATTGTCAGTCGTCCATAGATGTTGTTCTATTCTCTTAGTTATGATCTTGTCTAGCAATTTCCCATAAGTGGGTAATAACGATATTGGTCAATAGGATGATGGATTTGCTGGTGACCTGTTCTTCCCTTTTAGGAACAATTTTAATTTACTTATTTTTCAGCATCATGGAAAATAAGATGTTCTTATGCATGCGTTGTAGATGTCGTGAATTGTCCTATTAATGGATCTAATGTTTTCTGAACCATTTCATGCGTAATGCCGTCATAACCTGGTGCTTTTCGATTTACTATAGTTTCCGCTGCTGTTCGTATCTCTTCCTGTTATTTCTTCTACTATCTCATTCTGTATATTGTCATATTGCCATATTTCCTCCATGTTTTGCGTATATAATGTATTAAGTAACGCTTCCCCTGTTTCCTTCCATGTTTCAGTATATTCTCCTTGTTTTTCGAATGTTCTCCATTTTTCTCTGCGACGTATCCTGTACGTCGTATGGGAGCCCCCATAATGATTTCTCTATTAACTCACGCCAGCTCTGTCTTATCGCTTCAGCTATTTCTAGTTTAAATTCAATCTTCATCTTTCGATACTCTTTCATCGCTTCTGTTTATCTCCATTTCTCCGTTGAATTTGCTGCAATTTATGCCTGGCTTTATTCAATTTCTTCTTTAGCTTCCATAATTTGGGTGTCCACCAGATTACTTTTTAAATCCTGTTCCTATTACTCTTCATACATTTCGCATTTACTCGTAACAATCCTTACTGCAATTGATCTATCTCTTCATCCAATGTCTCCCTCATAGAAGATTCATTTCGTGCTATTTATTCTTTAACTGTTCCTATTTTGTTGTTGTAATTTTTGCCAATCAGTTCTTCTGAAATCAATTTTTGTTTCTTGAATCATACTGTCTTTTTTTCCTTGTAGAGTTATTAGTATCCCCCGATTGTCACTTAGTGATCCTTCTGTAACTCACCATTCTTGTACTTCTAATCTGGTTCACTTATTTATAAGCGTTACATCTATTACCGATGATCCTCGTTCCCGTAATATGTTTTAATTCCATATTCGTTCAATACCATCAACCCTGTTTCAATTAATATTTTTTTCAAATGTTTGTCCTCTTTTATTAGTACACATATCTCCTAGTAATTTTGTGCGTGCATTGGTATCAAGGCAGAACATAATTTCTCTATGCTTGAAATATGATAATATTTGCTTTATTCGTTTCAAATCTGCTTATAAAATACATGCGTATGCTAGCTAGTGGGTTATTTGAAGTAATTAAAAGAAGTATTACGTTAATTTCAAATATGGCCCCGTCGAAATGTTGATGGGAGAACATAGAGAACGCTTTGTAGCTGAAAACATAAATATAGACAGCAATGTGTATAACAGGGGTACCACTACAAAATTGAAGGAAGGCTTGTGGCGCCCTCCCAGCAGCCATGAGAACTAGTATACAGGTGTAAAGAGGGAAGAGTAATAGGAATCCAGGAAATCATAGAAGATAGGACAGCCATCTTAAAAGGTGTGATAAAATGGATGCAATCAAGCCTCCGTAGCAAAATATGAAGCAATAGAGCAGCTAGAAGCCGCCATATTGGAAATTAATACCAAACAGAGAAAAGATCAATTTTACAAAATCACGCATAACATCTAAACGAAGAAACATATTTTCATGAAACAAACGGCATAGTACTCAGTTAATTAATACCGTAAGAAGTTAAATAAAACAATTTTATATAAAATTAATAATAAATTTACTGAAAATAAAGTTAAAAAATAAACAAATTGAATTAGAGTTAGGGGGATAAAAGATACCCCAGTAATACTGAATACATATCTGCAATGCATTTCTCAGAATACCATTGATAAACATAGGAAATTAAAACAAAATCGTGAGATTATGCAAAAACATGCATAACTTTTAACAAAACAACATACTTCAATTAAACAAACGGTGCAGTATACAGATAATAAAGTTAGACAGAAGTTAAATGAGACAATATTTCGAGAAAATACAACTAAAAATAATAAATTATCAACATAGAGAAGCCACCTTAACATAGTACCACTAATTCTATTGAATAATAACTAAGCAACAACTATTAAACTGAATGTCAGAAACAGCGGAACCTGACAAAATGATGGAAGCAGAGCATATATCACCGTTCAGCAGCTGCTTGAGTGAAATATTGTTACTTTCAGAGGAAACAACGTCATTGCGGAGAGGAAAGAGACGGAAATGAAAAGGAGAGGAGACTATACATAATTTTGAGGAAATAGTTAGAAAGGGAGTTAATATCAAGAAACTAGGAGAGCGTATGGAAAAATTGGAGGAAGATTTTAAAGATGATAAAATTTTCCAGATTAAATTCCACAATACAGGGGATAATAACAGATGGTATACGTGAACTGTGGCAGGCATTAATACGTATAAATATAATGAGGAATTAAGACAGGACAGAATTAAAAAAATATAGACGAATGGAAAACCTACAAAATAGAGGAATCGAAGATGAAATGGTGTAAAATGCAGTGGAACACAGCAATGTCATGATAGATCATGTAACTTGGCAGAGTGAAAAAGTGTTACAGGCGATAAAAGATGGGATGGAACAGGCTATTAATGTATATGATGAGAGAGTTAATGATTTACAGGGTCGCATACAGCAAGTAGAAGCACAGCAAAGAAATCTGAAACAGATAATGATACGCGGGAATAGTATAGGGGAAGATGGGAATGGCTATTCATTAGAGGAATTAGAAACATGACTCACTAACTGTAAGTGTGTAGAAAGAGTTATGAATGAGCAAATGATGAAACAAATGCAAACGGATACTTCGCCATGGAGGTGTACTAAAGGACAAAAAAAGGAGTCTTAACGGTGCGACCGAAGGGAACATAGGAAGGGAGATTACAAAATAAACTAAAGGAGACATTACGTGAGTCTGCAACCAAGTCTGTATTGACGCAACACAGGAGACAATTGGGGGAACACTGGTGATGGTTCTTCCGAATAAGTAGGAAAAGAGGAAGTGGACGAAGATTTTAGAAGAACAAAAAGCATTAGAACATAGAATAATAGATAAAAGGAAATCACGTATGCGAGTACACGGAGTATTAAAGGAGCAAAGTGAAAAGGAATTACTGGAAGAGATGGTGAATAAAAACTTGCATGTAGAAGGGTTAGAAACTAATATTAAAGATTTGAGAATAGTATATAAAGGGACAAAAAGGAGAAGAGAGTATGAGAATAGGATAATAGAGAAGCCAGACCGAGAATTTACAGTACTTCAAAGAATAGGGCGTATTTGTCAAGTCTAAGAACAACAATATACTATTACAGAATAGATTTTATGTCTAACATACGTTTTAAATATAAAGACGGTTCCTCTTACCAGGGATAAACAAGATGAAATCGACAGCCAAATACTTGGATTCCTGGAAATACCAATTGTCGACTTTCACGGATTGCAAGCTCAAAGTCTACTACGACTTGATTGTGGTTAAAACATGGCTGACTCTTCTCACACTGTTCTTTAAGAATTTAAAAAGCTTCACAATAAGTTTGTTTCTTTTTATCTTTCAGGACAAAAAAGCCAATGAGATCTGTCAAAATATCCATATACTGTCCACTTAAATTACGTCTTTGTCACAGAGATTATGAAGATTTGTATCATGAAAACATTACTAGTCCAGTTTTATCTTTTGTTCTGAGTAAAAACTGTTCGTTCTTGATGATCGTAATGTCCAAATTATCCGGCGCTTCTTGAACATCGTTGACCGATTTTGGAAGTTTAGTTAAGGTATTCAATCTAGTATTAATAATATTGTTTCTGATGTATTTAAAATTCTTGGTTGTCAAGGTATTAATCACATTTGGTTTGTTTTCTAGCTCCTCGTGTATCAACTTCCATGACCTATCTTCAATTTCTTCTCTTGTTTTCCTCTTGATAGTATTTGGAACAAACTTGCGCGTTATAACACTCTCAGATATTTGTTCATAGTTGTGGGTACTTCCAAAACGAGAAAAATTGTTTTTCACATTAATGGTAAAAATCTTCGCTGTATACGAGTTCCAGTCACGTTCCTTGGAAGAAACAACGCGACGATAGGATTTATAATGAAAGTTTTTTGCTCTAAATTTAAAGTTCCCTTTTGACTGAACACTGTATAAGTAAAATTTTCAACCATGTTGAACACACGCATTAAATTATCACAAGTAAAACCTATTAATAATGAAATTACTTTAAAGAAACACGAATATTTTAGGTGAATAATGAGACACAAATAACTACGAAGACAACTGACATTCAGAGAATCTCTCGAGAGGAGGATAGGTAATGTGTAATGTGGATTCGGAATTTCCGGAGTCGGTCCTCAAGTAAACAAGGAAGTTTCACAATTCGTGCCTAGGGATTAGTATACCCTTTTCCAACCTCTTCTCGTGGTAAAAAATAGTTTCTCAATCCGAGTCTAGTTTGAAAGTGCGCATAGGGTTACGAATAGAGGTCATAATATTCAAATGGTCGGTGGAGGGATTTTTCTTGAAGTGACGTCAGAACACGGAAACAATTTCAGTGTGAAAGGCGTACGAGAAATGTGTTCAGACTTGACCACATTATGACAAAGCATAAACAATTCTATGCATATACATTATAACATTACCTAATTAAAGAGGAGGCCAAAGCAGTTGCTCATCACTTACCTGGCTCCATTAGTCAGCTTCCCCATAACTGCTTACTTTGCCTCACTAATGACAAAAACAACCGGGGCATTCAGGGTTCGTCCCATTTTATTGGTCGTAAAATATACCTCGTCCTTGATACATGAAACACAACACTGTGTAAAATTGACTTAATTATTTATTTCTACTAATAACACATTTCACAACACATTTTCAAAATAAACCCTTCTCATAGAATGTAATGTAAAAATACCCCCTTTTTAAAATCCCCCAAAATGCCATATTCAATAATACAATATTTCTTATTTGTTCTTCTTGATCGCTGCATTTTAACATTCACTCATTGACGTTAAAGTTCATGTTTTTAATGATCAAGAGGCCTTTTTATGACTTTACCACAACACCAGCCTAACCTGGCTTAAGATCGTGAGTCATAATTACTTCATAAAAATTAATATGCCTCCAAAAGTCTTCTGCTATTTCACACGCTTTACCAGAAGTTCCCTTGATGTTCACACAACTTTGAACTCGCCAATCGCTGCGAGTCATGCAAATTAACTTAGTGTTCAACAGAATGGCTTCCCGCTATAGAAAGTCACGCCTTGCACTCGGCTGCCACTGCTCCTTCACCATGGCTGCATGTGGTGTCGCTCGCTCGATCCTCAGAGACCCCGGAGTGTGGCTCCCCCACACAGAACGGAAAAAGGTCGTTGGCTCGGTTGACCCGCTCAACTTGATGATAATGAGTAACGGTGGAATACGACTAATACTGTCCATTTCCAAAAAAGTTCTTCACTCGCGAAAGTCAGTTCTAAAATGAGAGTTAGTTCGCGTAAAGTTCACAAACTGAACCCAAACGCTGGTGGCGAGACCCGAACTCAACAAATTAGTTATTCGCTGTATGACTAAAAACATACAAGTGAGCATTTGATTATAATCACTGAATCAGAAGCAACTTTAAAGGAGATCGACAAGACGTATTACTCAACCTTGGAGATTTTTAGAGTGGATATTATCTGATATCTCATCTCGTAACAAGTTTATAATAATCTCGTAATCACAAACTCTAAAAATATCTAACTCAATTATCATAGGTGAATGATTTCAATCCATCTCAAATGAGTGATCTCAGAATCATAATACACGACCTCGTCATGAACCAGTGAGAAAGAACCGAAGAAGATGAAGCCACAGAAAAAAAACTCATGTTCTCGTGATGTCTGTCTTTTTGTAAACGTCTCTCCCGCCATAGCCCCAAAAACTTCGAAAATGACTCCACACTTCTCTGACGTAACGAATTTTGGCGACCAATAACTATCAATTTCTACTGCACGTGGAGTATCCCTGTCATGAAGTGACGTAGGTCGGTTCTCAGCCAATGACCGTGTTTGTTAATACTTCTGCTTTTCCTCCGTGCGTCTTCCATTCTGTTTATTTTCCGGCACTTTCCATTAGTTGTAACCTTCTTATTTTCTCACCACTTTGTTTAACTTACATATTAAAGCCTCATCTTCGGCGTTCTGACGATTCCAATTTATTTTGACGTGTCTGGTAAATTTCATCAACAACTCTTTCCGCTACGAGTTTCGAAGATTGGTTTGAGTGGTCGTTACCTCACCACTACGCTGCCAAATATCGCTCGCTGACTCGAAATTCCCAAGTGGGTACCCGTTCTACATGAATATTGTTTACAAAAGGCCTATTCTTCCCTTCTTCTTAGCTCTGCGAAATAGAGTATCGTTGTATCTTTCTCGTGGATTCTAACAAGATGTCTCCCCCTTATTAATAATTTGTCTCGCGACATACCAAAGTCTCCTCTCAAAGTGGTTAGGGCACGTACACATATATCAACCCGTCCCCTTTACCCAGAGACAGTTATCGCAGATGTCCGTCCGAACTGATGAAGTTAAAATCTCTAGTATCTTCTTCTCTCTTCAAGAATTGTTTATAATTTGCTTTCATTTTTTCACACACTCCAATTTTTGAGATCAGCTAATTTTGCGTCTCTTCCACTTAAGAAATTACTACTCATGTCCCAAACACAGACCTACGAAATAACACTTAATATTTATTTTATTCTTAAACCTTGCCCGAAAGTGTCTTCCTAACCAGTATGTTTCCATCGTGTCATTCCTTATGGCTATTACTATTGACACACCAGACCCAATTCCTGAAGCCAGCTTGCCAGTCTGCTCGCTTCTCGTCGCAAGGCAACCCCCATTTCCAAATTCTTAAAAATTCCGACATTATATGGGTTTCATATTTCTTTACGGGTTCAGAAAAACTAAAACTAATTATTTTTCACAATATATTGATAATTCTAATAAATTTTCCATATTTGTACTCTCAAAATGTTGTACACAACTCATTTACAACGAAATAGATGATATTTAATTGGTCTGCCATCTTGTGTCACGTTCCTTCACAAGCTGTTGGTAGAGTCGGACTGGGACTCCCAAAAGGGCGCAGATCCAAAATCATTAAGGAGCACAAAAGTAGGATCCGACAGACTCGAATTGAGTATCTATTCTGACCGCGAGAAAAGGTTGAAAAAGAGACTACTATTTCCTGGGCACGAAATGAGAAACTTCATCTCTGGTTGCACCCAATTTTTTACCTGAGGGTTGGCTCTCAGGTCAAAATGTCCATTGGATGGCCACTGAAATCTGTGTTGGCTGTCATCGAAAGCTGGATGGCCTTGGGCAACCGGCCATTGGGGTTGATTGGCCATATATGACCGCTGTAGTCTGTGTCGTGGTCAGTTTATGGACACTTGAGCCGAAAATCTGACTCTCAAATACTCTACTTATTATTTGTAGAGATTCACAAAATTGAAATGTTTTTTGTGAAATATTCATGAATTAAATTTTTTTACGAAATATTGATTATTCAAGCAATCTTAGATTTTTCATTAATTTCAACAAAATATATAATATAGTATCTACATTTGTTTCAGCAGTAGTTAACGTACATCGTCAGTCGTCTCATGTCCGTCGTGGCGTAAACACATCTCTGAGAGTGCTCTCGTCAGCAGGTAGAAACCGTAGCAGCCGCAGGTAGACACAGCAGGAGGAAGAATCGTGGAGTGTGCGTACGAAGTTTTGCAGAATTTTCCATAGACTTCCTTGATAAGTATTTCACGCTTATTTACATTTTAAATGATTCTATTTTCTGTTTATTTTTCAATTTAATTTTCTCAATCCCAATTTCTGAAAAATCTTATTATCGAATTATCATGGCTTCCTCAATCAAGAACGCTGTCGAGACTGCCTCATGTGTAGTCGAAGCTATAGTAAATTCAGATTCTTTTTTGACAAAAATTGCTCCAGCTGTTGCAGCTTCCGTGAGGGTTGAATTCGAGGTCTTTATAAATGATCTTGAACAGAAGTTGGCGGAAAAGGACCAGGAGGTGTCAGACCTCAAACAGCAGCTCTCGGACTGACAGACGAAGTGGAGCAGTACCAGGGACGTGGTCCTCTTCGCATTTTCGGTCAGAAGGAGACACCTAGAGAAGAAACGGACTGCATCGCTATTCAAGTTGCAAAAAAATATAGGTGTTGAGGTTTTTTGTTGGATATTGATAGGAGCTGAAGGATTGGTCCTGAAGTAGAAGGTAAAACTCGTCCGATTATTGTTAAATTTGTCAGTTACAGGAAGCGTCATGAGGTTTTTCTGCGAAACGTCTTCTGAAAAATTCTCGAGTGACCATCAGAGAAGACCTGACGCGAAATCGGATGCAGATCCTCAAGAGAGCCGTTGATAAATTCGGGGAGGAGAATATGTGGACCACGGATGGTGTAGTTATAGTAAAAAGAGGTAATGTAAAGTTTCATGTTCAAACTATTTAGAGCGCATCCGTTCCTAATAGTATGGGACCCCTCAAACCTCTCATATGAAGTATATATTATTACAAGCATAAGATTAGATCGTTATTTATTTTCTTTTTGCTAGTATAAAGGTACTTAACGTTTATTTATTTTATTTTCATTTAGTTGATTTTTTCTTTCATTTTTTATATTTTCTTATAAATCCAGAAAATTAATTTTTTAATTTCTATTTAAAATATTACTTATAGAACAATTGTCTGAAATATTACTTACATTCAATCTATTTCCATTCCACTGTTTTGAATACAAAGTAAACTTAAATTTCTTAATTCTCGCTTTAATTAGGTTGTGAGATTTTTATTGACTACCTTCTATTGTTTCATATATATTCTCTGATGGAATCTTTCTTTTTACACAAACTTATATACATTAACAAAAGTTAACGTAACAAACTTTAAAGATAATGCAAGCGCTTAGTCATTCGCAACAAGTATGCGTTCCTTCCTTATCTGTAAGCGACGATAACTTAAGCGGATTAGCGTCTCCAACCGCCACCCCCCCCTATCTGAAGTGCAACGCGAAAACACTTCCACCTTTCCGAATAATCTTACCACGACACACATAAACTGCTAATCTTTAAAAGCCCATAATGATGAAATACTTAATATATTCTCCCAAAATACTATTTACGCAATAACACTTAGTGAGACATGACTTCGAGTATCCATTCCTTCTCAACACGTCTCTCTGGCAGGTTATTATTTACTTAGAAACAACAGAACAATTAAATCAGGTGGCGGTGTAGCACTGCATATCAGAGATGATATCAAAGCAAGAGCAATATTAACGTCTTGTCAGGATACAGCGGGTATAGAATATATTTTCGTATTGGCCACCCAAAATCGGAAAATTACTTGAATTGGAAGAACAATCATCCAATCTAGTCACTCAATACCAAAACATAATTGTCATAGGTGATTTTCTATTAATCTATTAACGAAAATATATTAATCTCAGGCAATACTTCAGTCATAGTTTTTCGCAACATGTTTTCTGGGCTACATTTGAATATTTTAAAGTTAAATCCCACTTATACTAGCGCCAATACCGAAACATGGATTGATCACATATGAGTTTCAAACCCAGAAAATGTTATCTCGTAAGTTATGCGAACACAGGGTCGGTCGGCACCACCGTCTCGGTTTTCCCAAAAGTTATTTCCATTACTTTGCATTGATATGAACCAATTGAGCACGTGCCGCCGTTTTCTAAAAATTCCCCCGAGGAAGATCTTTTGGAGGGCTGTAAAACTTTCCGGGAGGCTCATTAACAGTTTATGACCGCGGACACTCGCAAGGACCAGGCATTCGCCACTTCAGTTGTGTTGTATTGTTTTGAGTGATCAGAATAGAATGGGGAGCAGGTAACACGCGAATCCTAATAGTCTACGTCTTGAAGAATGAACGGTTCCTTCACCCAACAGGGTTTCGGAATTTCCGAACCAATGCGCGCAGTCTTCCATACTTGCAAAATCTCGGAACGTCCGTCCGTTGACGTTCCAGTGCGCGCTTAACTTTATGGCCAGTTTCTTGTCCCCGATATTTCAAAACACAATCTCATATATGTTAATTATTTCTTAAGTTGTTCAAAATATGAATCGAAGGGATTATAATCGAATTAATAAAAACAGTTTCCTCGCCAACGCTTACTCTGCTCCGTGGCAAAATGTTTATCACGAAGTTAAAGTCGACGGTAAAGTAGAAGTATTTAACAATATTGTTACTAGTATTTTCGATATACATGCCCCCCAAAAATCGCATCGTACGACTAAACCTGCAGCTCCCTGGCTAACAGATAATATCAAAGCCTTATTGAAAAACTGTGATGCAGCCTATTTGGTATAAAGCGTGTTAAGTCGGACGAAAGCAATTCAGAATATAAGAAACTAAGAAACCTTAGGTTTGTTCCAGCAGCAAATTCCAAACAGTTAGGATCAGATTGGAATTCTCCCGGGTTTCCTCAGAGCGCATGCACAGAATTCAGGACGGTTCCGAACGGTTCGGGATTGTTTGCTGCCGGAACGTCTTTTGCGCGCCATAGTTTAAAGTTCGTCCATTAGATGTCGTATGAAGTTGACAGCACGTCCATCTCGCGAGGAAAAAATAAAGAAATACAGCTCGACATGGCGCGTTGTTCAAAGGGTAACGGTGCTATTTATCAAGTTTCCCAAATAGAAACACAAAACTTATTTTAAATTTAAATTATGTTCATTTAAGAGTATTTAAAAGAGTTGTTGAGCAACAATATATTTATGTCCGTAGCAATATATATTGTGGAAAAATTATTTTTAATATTTATTATTTTAATAAGAAGTTTTCATATTGCAATGTATAACGGGGTAATTCCCAACATAATTTTCTATTTATTCAAGGAATTAAATATCTTAACACTTCCCTGCATTTATATTTATGAAACAGTCGTGTTTGTTAAGACCGAATTATTGAAGTGCCAACCTTTCTTTATACGAAACAGTCTCGTTCATGAACACTATACACGCAATAGTAGTAATATTCATCGTTCTAGAGTGTCAACCAATCTTTGCCAAAAAGGACCTTATCATTCGGGAATCGTTCTATATAATTCCCTGCCCAAGAATATAAAAGACATTATGAAATTGAATCTGTTCAAATCAGCGGTTAAAAACTACCTCCTGCACCAGTGCTTCTACAATGTAAAAGAATTTATTGATTTTAATAAAAGTTAAATTCGTCTTGTACTTTATCACGCCATTGCTGTAGTACTTTTTAAACAACTTATAACAATTTCAAAAACTATTTTCTTGCATGATTGTGTTGTCTTATGGCTCATATTAATTTAGTTTTATGTGTACTCAACTTTGGCACGGTTGTGTACATAAATTCTGTAGCCCCATCCTGGCCCGGGTTTTTCTCCGTTTTTCCTTCTGGTAGAGGCGGATTTATCATACAGGTTCTCTAGGCTTTGTCTAGGGGCGTGTTTATTGTAACAATAAATCGTGAATTTAGTGTTATTTCAATTCTTATGATTTTTAAACACTATACTCAGAATAATCTATAGTTCGATAATAACTTGTACATGTAAATTTACAAACATATTTGCGTTAAATTACAAACATATTGACATAATATATGTATTATTACTCGCAGCTAACTTTTTATCTTATCTAGGAACTTTTGCTGAAATTTTTGAATCCGTCTCTGCCTTAGGGCCCTTGATCGGAATTGATGGGATGGTCCCTTGCTTGCTTCCGGAGAGTAAATTAGTTTTTTTCCCTCCACGCGGTCATACGCAGTTTGTACTGTTTTTTGACAATAAATTTATTATTATTATTATTATTATTATTTTAATGCGTGCAATAGCCAACAATGTGTCCAGCCGACAGTTAACCCTCAATCGGTGGAATGAAATGAAGTTGGAAGGTAGGGTTAGGTCGGATCCGACCTGACCTATTTATAATGAGATTTCCGGTCAAAATAGGTTGACAATGTCATTTTATAACAACATTTATTAATGATATGGTGCACGGTAAAAATAACTTTTGAAGAAAATGACAAACAAAATTTTCAAGTTTTGGTGGGAAAATGAGAACAAGTGGCAGTTCCAAGACGACATATATTTGTAAAATTATAACAAGTAAAACTAACGGTATATAAAAATAAGATAAAAATTATCAGTTTACTTATTAATAATAGTACATTATGATTTTATATTTCTTGATAAAACGGAAGATCAATGTGCGGTAGAGTGTACCACCGCCGGGCATCTGAACTCAGAGTCTTCCGTGTTGTATGAAGAAATAAAATCACAATGTACCATTATTAATAAGCTAATTATTAATTTTTATTTTATTTTTAGATATGGGTATTTAAGGTCCGATGGAAGATTGTTCGATTAGCAAACCTAGAAATTGCAAGGTTTTATAAAAAATACAAGATTTTTTTATTAGAGATATAATTATAAAACTAATACATTTTATAAATATCTATCACAGAAACACCGTGTAAAGATTTCAATGTTTTAGGCTTAACAGTTTTGCTAATATGAATTTTCAAAGCTGACCCATCCCTTGAGAACGCTAGAAAATAGTTCTTTTTACCTTCCCAACACAATTCAAAATACTCAGACACAAGCGCTTACTTTTATATCATGTATATTTTCACAATTGGAATAGAAATTATTACCTACTTAAAGAAAGAATGGGCGGTAACTCGAGCTTGATATTTTCTTCAATCTACAAGTAACCAAATAAAAATAAAAAAGTGATGAGGAGAGTAAAATATAAGAGATGGTGAACAACGAAAAATATTAAATAAATCAAAAATAGAAATTAATCAAAGAAATGAGTCGTGAAATGAACGGGATCTATTGAAAGAAGAAGTGAAATATACAGAATCAAATAAATATAAATATAATAAAATAAAATATACAGAAATTGTATTAAAAACACAGCTAGATCTTCATAAACTACGAGATTTCAGTCACTGACCGCAAAGAATAAACAAGAAAAAACAGGGTCATAATATAACAGGAGAGGTTGAAAATGGTCCGAAAGTCGAAATGAACCGAATTCAATTAAAAACGCACGGTCGAAAAAAAACCGGTAGCACAGCAAAAGAAGTTAACACGGAGACGCCGTACAATCGATGAAACTCGCCTCTTTTCTTCTGATTTCCCCCACCGCCTACGAACCACGCGGGTTACCGACAGTAACCACAGTTCCGAATTTATAATACCTACAGAAATCCAGAACTCTCAGAACGGTTCCGAATTCTTTGCTTGCGACCGCTGGACCGGCGAACTGGGACAAAAAGTTCGGAATTGTCATTGCTGGAACAGCACACAACTGGGATTTCGCTTCTGTACATGCGCGGGACAGTTCGGAACCGTTATGAACTATCCGGGATTGCTGTTGGAACAAACCTCTTGTCACCCAAAAGATCCGGAACACCAAAATATGTCACTTCCGGAACTTGTTTGAATCTGATACAAATTCCAGTGGCTCAGATATGATAATTGCTAAACAGCTCAAATTTATTTTGGAAATCGCCCTACCAACTATTACTCATATTCTTAATTTTTCCAGTTCTTAATAACCAGTACTTATCCTGAATCTTGGAAAACAGTCCTGATTCGTCCAATTCCGAAATGTACAGGCCCGTCTGGTCCTAGCAACTATCGTCCTATCAGTATGTTACCGACTTTGTCAAAAGTTCTTGAGAAAATTGTTCACCGGCAAATTGTCGACTACTTAACAATAAACAATGAAATAGACCCGTACCCATCAGGTTTTCAGCGAGGTAGAAATACTGAAACAGCTCCTCTTAAAGTTGTAGAAGATATTAAACAATCATTAGGCTCTGGAGAAATCACAATACTAACGTTATTAGATTTCAGTAAAGTATTTGACTCTGTGGATTATGATATTTTGATATCGAAATGTAGGAATTTAGGATTTTCTGAATCAACTTTGAATTGGATTAGAAATTATCTTTCATGTAGACGACAGAAAGTTCGCGTAAATAAGTAAACTTCGGAATTTCAGTATGCGACTCGCGGCGTCCCACAAGCAGCATGTCTCGGACTTCGATTGTTTATTATCTATATTAATAGTTTACCAAATTCACTCAAACATTGCCCACATCATAATTTCGCAGATGACTTCCAAATGTTTATCAGAGGGAGAACTTCCGAAATAGACAGCCTAGTTAGAAAAATGAATAGTGACTTATTTGGTGTTGCCGAGTGGTCGAAATCTAATGGACTCCATTTGAACGCAAACCAATCACAAGCGATAATAATCAGTTTCATTAGAATCAAAAATTACTTAGTAATACATCAATGGCATCTTTAACGCTCAACAACGCGTGTATTCCTTAGCGAACAGAAGTCACAAACCTCGGCGTAAAAATGAACACCACCTTAAGTTAAGACACACTGGGCATTGCTCATTTACTATACGTATATAAAGTCACGGACCGCATCAGTAAAGAGACACAAGGTCAAGACTATTTTTAAACCTATCAACCAGATTCACGTTTTCCGACCCATCAAGGGCACACGGAATCCTCTTTCCAGTGGTGGGATGTACTGGATCCCTTGTTCATATGGCACAGTATATATAGGCACTACTAAGTGCAGAGTTCACACCCGAATTGCAGAGCATTCCAGATGCCGCAGATTCCGCCAAGAAGACAAGTCATCTGTCGCTGAACACGCATAGAAAGAGGGACACGATATTCAATTTCATGAAACCGTGAAAATTGCTTCCATGTTGCAGTACCATACTAGATTACAATGAGAGGCTGAAATGCAATTGAAATTTATAAGCACCGGAATAATTTCAACAGAAAAAAAGGAAAATCTGAAGATTAATAGTGACTGGTATCCCGTGGTTCGAAACTTACCTCCTAAACCTTTTAATAATAAAAAATCTCCAAATCAATCACCTTCCAACCAATCAGAGAGAAGTGCGCTCCAGCTTCCCACTCTTTCCCACTGTATAAATTGCACTGAGACTCCACTTGCCACATCAGTAGCTCTTGGGTCGCCGCTGAGGAAAGGTCTGCGCCCACATAAACATCGACACTGAAGATGGCCGACGCAGTGGCGACCGAAACGTCTGTGAAGGACTCTTCATCTCGACCACGGCTCAATAGCCCAGAAGTTTTTACACGTATTGACTTCGGCCGTGAAAGCATGCATTCTTTTATTGTGATGTTTAAAGTGACGTAAACTGCAAACAAGCGGCTACACTTCAATTAATACAAAATACTTGTGTATGTTATATTTATGATACGCCCGAATAGGAGAAAACAATTTTTCCTCGCCCTTTGACGATGATTTCTCGCTTGTAAAGGAGAGAAATAGTAAGGATAAAAACGTAAATTCGGGAGGGCGGGATCTATTAAATTTCTGCAGCACACATAACTTAACAATACTAAAAGGTACGTACGGATAAGATTTAGACGGAAATATAACATTTATTAACGAAAATGGGGAAAGTGTGATAGATACCGCATAAGTCACGGAAAATTTATTACAATATATATACGACATTTGGATTGAAACCAGAATAGACTCACACCATATGGCCGTATGAGCGAAAATCTATTTTTCACAGCAAAACGCTCCAGTAACACCCGCACACATGGGCCAAAATTAGTTAAGTACGAATAGAATGACGACAAGAAATCGGCCTATAAGGCGAATTCCTCAAGGAATCTCGGAATGTTACGAAACGATTTTCAAATTAAACTCGCGGCTCAAAATAACAACGCTGCAGCGGACTCTATAATACATTGTTTAAAAAATTCAAGGTCGAGTATGAAAAAAATTCAAGGGGACAAAAATTCAGGAAAACATCCGGTGTGGTACAACGATGCTTGCAGATTTGCGAAAGCATCCGCAAAATCTGCCTTGGAAACATATCAGTGGCTAGGTGGAATAGAATTGCGCAAATCTTATCTTAAACTCCGCGGAGAATACAAACACATAGTTAAAGTAAGTAAACGAGCCTGGCAACAATGGAAGCAGAACATCTTAGACAAATATATCAATTTACATGGATGTGTCGTGAAGGCACAAGCGGGTTGCACTGTCAGCATGTAAACTGGGTCGGGTGCGCAACGCAGAGAGTGAGACTAGGTTATGAGGTCATGACTAAACGATATATATATATATATATATATATATATATATATATATATATATATATAGAGAGAGAGAGAGAGAGAGAGAGAGCAGGAGTAGAGAAGGACGGAGGTCGGAGCCGAGAGACCGAGCCGAGTGGAGTGAGAGGACCAAGAGTGTGGAAGCAGTTCCTTGCTGTAGATGATGCCATTGCGTGTCGCTCGAGGGAACCTGCCTCCACCTGTCGCCCCCCAACCAACCTCCCTCGAACCGGTGACCTCGAGCCTCTCGGAGCGGGCTACGCGCAGCCGAGTTGTCACCTGTCCGAGCAACGTCTACACCACAGCCATGGACCACTGCCCACTGTCTGACGTGCGTACTCGACCTCAAACCGTGTAAGTATTAAACAACTATCACGCAATCGGAGTTTATCTTGGACTAAGGCCCGGAAACCCCAGTTCTCCCCTCCCCCTCTATCCCCTCTATCCCCTCTCCATCCACCGACTTCTTCGTCCTCCCCTCATCTTCCCTCTCCCCCTTGTCACGGCCCCGCCGGGCAACTCTGACCCGGCTAAACTGAAGGGTTGCCAGCAGGGACCGCCCGTCAATTGGTGTTCAGGTGTGGGGTAATGTTCCTTTAACAAACCTCTCGAGAAATGACACCACGACAATTGGTGTTCAAGTATGGGTTAGATTTCTAAAAAATTCCTTTCAAAATATGACATAATAATTGATGTTAGTATGGGGTAGTGTTCCTTAAAAAGGACACGCACGACAATTGGTTGTCAGGGATGTGGTCGCGTTTGTGAATTTTTTAAATACATATATAATAGGTGAATAATTCAGAGGTAAGGTTACTTTTTTCTCTCTCACTGATATTTTATATATTTAATTTTTTGGTTTGGGTGTGTTTGTTGTTAGTGTGAAAATGTTCAAGCAGGCAGATATGGGTGTGCCCTCAGGAACACACGAACTAATCCTTTTGTATTTTTTGTCTCTTTTCGGTTAAACAACCGATATCAAAATAGCAAGTTAGTAGAGAATACACAAACGCACAATCAAATGTAGGTTAAGGTTGGGTTTCATAAAGAAGGCCGTGGGAACAATTAAAGCGTATAAACAACCACATACCTTATCCAAAACACAAATCCTCGACCTGGTTAAGAAATTCTGCGGAGTGTGTGTTTTTGTTGTATTGTTGTGCCACTGCCAAGGCGGGTTCTGGTACATTCTCTCTTTAACTTCGTAAAACCTGAGTTTTTTGGGATAGGGACTTGCGTTAGTTGTTGTGTTTTCTTTTTTCTCTTCTCTCTTAGCAATACGAGTAAAACATAAGCGTACAAAATGAGTCTTCCGTTATCTTGCGAAAGGAAAAATTATGGGAAAAATATATATTTAGGTTATTTGGTAAAGGTAATGGAGGCATGCTGATCGGGAGAGTCTGGATCTTATGAAGAAAAGGCAATTCCTGGCAAAAAGAGTGCATCTGCGACAGGGTTCGGCTGTAATGTCATGCTTTTCCAAAATTTTTCAGGGGAGGACGAATTATCGGTGGAGACTTTTTTTAGATAGGATTAGAATAATTAGTCACTTCAATGGGTGGAGTGAGGCTCATACTTTGGCGGCTGCTCGTTTGAGATTAAGTGGCGTCGCAGCAAATTTTATTGAATGCAATCCTCATCTTTGGGACAATTACGAGGCATTCATCACGGCGATTAAAAGCAGATTTGTACCGAAATTTTCAGGAATAACTTTAGAGAAATTATTTTCGAACTGCGTACAAAAACAAAGTGAACCGGTGACCGAATTTTCAACGCGGTTACGAGGGATATGTCGGAAATTACTGTTATCGTACGAAAACAAGGAAAGGGAAACAACTGAAGAAATTTTCGATGAGACTGTTAGCACAGTTCTTATCTGGTTTAAAACCAGAATTAGGACGTTTTGTATCAGTTCGCGATCCCAAAACTATGATTCAAGCGGAAATATTTGCATTAGCGGAAGAACAGGTAATAAGGAGTTACTCGGCAAATAGTGACACCAGTTGCGTATTGGCAGTCTTTCTCAGCTCGCGCAGCTCCAAGGCCGCCTCCACCGCTGCCACACGCCGTCAGCACATACCCGGAGCGCATAGTAAACACGAACAGCAGAAGTGAGGCTTGGCAGAACAGTCCGGTGCGTTGCTATCGCTATGGGCTAGTAGGCCATTAAGCAAGCAGCTGCCGTACGTCATTGAGAAAATGTCAGATTTGTGGAAAAGATCATGAGATGATAGATAGTCCATTTAAAATGTGCGTCCTTTGCGGGGGAAAAGGTCATCTACCTTTACATGGTCAAAAAACTTAGAAACGCCGGCTGTATCAAACGGTCAATAATTTTGTCAGTACAGCCGGAATCGTGATTTAAAATCGGAGTAGAAATATGGGGGCTAAAATGTAATTTTCTGGTGGACACAAGCGCTGCGATGACAATTGTGAATGGAATAGAATTTCCACGAAATGGGCACCCTTTAAAAGCATACAGGATGACAGTTTCTAGTGCGTCGGGTCTGGGGTCAGAGTTTTGTAAAAATGTTTATAAGTGGAAAAACAAACGAACATGACGTGTTAATAATAGAATTAGGATCCAAACAGTATGACGGGATAATAGGATTAGACTTCTTTAGGAAATTCAATAGCTTGATTTGTCCGGGGAGTAAAGAAATTATATTATCAGAGGGACATACAGTGCCGTTGTTCTCGTTGGAACCAGAAAGTAACACAAGTGAAGTTAGTAATGAGAAACAGGTAGAAAATTTTCAAGGAAAGATGGAGGAGGATTTAGATTTATTAGGTGGAATAGACCAGGAAGTATTGGGAAAGTTGCAAACGCCATTAGGTTTTAGTGAACAAGTTTCAAAGGGGGGGAAAGAGTGATTCAACAGGAGAGTTGGGAAATATGGAACGATGAAAACATAGCAGAGATTCAGAATCTAGGGGAACCGTTACGACCAGAGCTGACGAAATATTTTTTGGAAAACGAGAAGAAAATACAGATAGTGCAAGAAGTGTTTTTAATTGCTGATGAGGAAATTCAGAGTATGAATGATGTGTGCGAAATGGGCGAATCCGAGACTTTAGGAAGTAATGTAAGTAAATGTGAGGGGCTACTAGTTTGTTGTCAGTTAGACGGGATGGGCACAAGTGACGCTGTGAGACCAAGTTGCCGTATGAGTGAGGATGACCAGGTAGGCATCAGAAATACGAGGAGGGTCCAGAGTGCAGGTCAGGATGTCCGTAGCAGACTAGCTAAGCCAGAGAATATAATGTGTGAGTGTGTGTTGAGTTTTGATCAGAGGGGATCTTTGAGTATAAGTGAGCTTGAACTCTCGGAGGTTTCACAGAAAATGAGTCAAAGCCAAAGGGGCTTAAACGAATCAATCATCAGTAATGAGGATATTTGTGCACAAGGTCAGGTGTTGGAAAATATTTGGAGCAGGGAGCTCAAGTCAGAACGGAGGTAGCAAAGATAAATTAGCTAGACCGCTCGAGGAAGTAATGGTACCAGCAAGGTCGTTAGGGTTGTTTCAGGTGAAAGTTAATGAAAGTATGGGAGAGGAAATTTTGATAGAGGATACGCAGGCGCCTAAAATTTTACGAATTCTTTGTACTGTGGATAGTTCAAATAGGATTCCAGGGATTTGGGTAAATACGTCAGGTCAGTTGGAAAAAATAAAGAGGAAGCAAGGAATTAATTACGAAGTGTTGCAACAGGGAAAATAAAAGAAATTTGGGTTTGTGACCAGGAACCGTGAACTTGGCCCGAGTTCGGAGAGGAACAGAATAAGTTTTTGGATCACTTTCAATTTGAGGGTTTTCCCGAAGTAGTAAAAGAGAAATTGAGCGCATTACTGAATGAGTTTGCCGATGCCCTTTGTTTGGGGGTTAAATAAGTTGGGAAATACGAGTGTAGTCACCCATTGTATAAAAGTGAATTCAGTAGGTCCAATAAAAAAATGCCCTATCGTGTTCCTCATGAGCAACGACCGAAATTGGAGAAAGCTTCTCGACAGATGCCAAGTGAGTGCCTCTCCAAGAATAGAAATTGAGTGGCGTCAGAGGACACCAGAAGATTAGGGGAGTCAGGTGTCAAGACCATGCTACGCCCCACCGACTCTCTCACCACGGGCCAAGGCAATCTCATACCTCTGAAACTCCTGGCCTTAGTAGAGCGGCAGGCCTACCAGCAAAGGTGTGACCTGAGTACTAGTCAGCACGCGTACCCTCGATGCCTCATAGACCGTACGCAGCAACCTACGGTGGAGCCCTACGAACTTCAGCCCTCCAGTGATCGACTTCGTTGCGTTGGTCAAGACGGAAAACAATAGAGAAGGAGGAAGTATTGTAGGAGAGAACCTACCCAGCTCTCCAATTGCTAACTTGGCTTGTACCTTCTGCAACGTTAACCTTAATACTTGTACGTGCTGCAACAGCGCGGTGTATCCCTCGTGAACTCACCCTTCTACTAGGCCCATCTCCCTGAAAAGCGATACCAGCTCCCCGAGAATCCTGTGATTTCCCCTACCGTTTCGTGTAAGGCGTCCGGTACCTTTACTGTGTTAGACAGCATCTGGTCATGTCAACTCAGCGTGGCCGAAACTTTGGAAGGAAAAGTTACGCGGGTATCCATTGCTACCCGCGCATCTTCCCGAAAGTGATTTAATTGTTTGTACAATATTTGAACTTGCTCGTTCGTCGCAGTCCCCGTCAAGTAATGCAATCCCTTCCTTAGATCATTGACCAATCCTCTACTACTCTCCAACCTCGATTACTTCACGTATAATAGTTCTACGAGAACTGAACTTCTCTCGCAAACTACCAAGTTCACGACTCACTCTATCACTTCACCACTACACGCACTTTTACTTCTTAGTTCACTCCAGCCCTTCTTTTTCTCCCGTTCGCTTCAGTCTCTTCTTCTCTCTAGTTCATCTCAGGCAACTGAATCAACTAGGCTGCCTCATCCTTCTTCTTTCTTGATCCATACCGCATTCGCCTGTATCATGCAGATCAGGATCCTGGTAGTAGTAGGCAGGTGATGGCCTGGAAATCATCTCCGCCGCGACCGAGCCACATCTTGCTGCCTTCCACCCATCCGACGTGCGGGCTACATCCTGGGGTTCCAGTCGCTCCCACCTAGTCCGGCGTCGGCGCGCGCAGGACCTTCAGCATCTCGACTCTGCGCTTCGGTCACGAACCCAGGGTTTCCACCAGGGCTAGGTCAACTGGTATCTGGTTCGCACATTCTTAAGGACATTACCTCCACCCTCTCTCGACTCTGGCCTCTCACTGGTAACTCGTGCCTCTGTCGCTTCTGTCAAGACGGCTTCTGTCTCGCTGTCTCTCAAGGAAGAGGCATGAATTTTTTTTGTGACGGTTTAGCCCCGTGTGTCCTGTGTGTAGGTGTTTTAATTAGAATGTGTAACTTTCTATGCCCTGGAGTGACCTAAACATTTCCTTCTAGAAGCCCTCTTTCCCAACAAAATGGCATTCGAAATTCTAAACCTTTTCGTCTTTTCTTCTCTCGTTCTACATCTTGACCATTGAACCTATGTAGCCACGCTTTCGATGAAATGCACTTCCTTATCGCACATGCGGAACTATCAAATAAATGTCTACGATCCCTCGACTCTGCTCTTTCTATTGGAACTACTTGCGTATTACTGACTGCTGACATGAACAGCATACAAACTGTTGGCTCTCCTGGCTTTGCTTTTTCCTTTATCAAATTTAACTGTGAATCCCATGGGCTGTCTAAAAGCTCTGTAATTCCTTTGCTCTCACTGTGGGACACAATTCGTCACTTAAGGCGAATAAAACTATATCAATTTACATGGATGTGTCGTGAAGGCACAAGCGGGTTGCACTGTCAGCATGTAAACTGGGTCGGGTGCGCAACGCAGAGAGTGAGACTAGGTTATGAGGTCATGACTAAACGATATATATATATATATATATATATATATATATATATATATATATATATAGAGAGAGAGAGAGAGAGAGAGAGAGCAGGAGTAGAGAAGGACGGAGGTCGGAGCCGAGAGACCGAGCCGAGTGGAGTGAGAGGACCAAGAGTGTGGAAGCAGTTCCTTGCTGTAGATGATGCCATTGCGTGTCGCTCGAGGGAACCTGCCTCCACCTGTCGCCCCCCAACCAACCTCCCTCGAACCGGTGACCTCGAGCCTCTCGGAGCGGGCTACGCGCAGCCGAGTTGTCACCTGTCCGAGCAACGTCTACACCACAGCCATGGACCACTGCCCACTCTCTGACGTGCGTACTCGACCTCAAACCGTGTAAGTATTAAACAACTATCACGCACTCGGAGTTTATCTTGGACTAAGGCCCGGAAACCCCAGTTCTCCCTCCCCCTCTATCCCCACTATCCCCTCTCCATCCACCGACTTCTTCGTCCTCCCCTCATCTTCCCTCTCCCCCTTGTCACGGCCCCGCCGGCAACTCTAACCCGGTCAACCTGAAGGGTTGCCAGCAGGGACCGTCCGACAGATGTAATGGGATGGGAAACGCACTTTAAAAATCATCTAGTAGGAAATGACACATCTCGAAATAGTAACGAAATAGAAATAGTATTTACAACCGATAGAGTGTTTTAACAAGATAAATGTATTACATCACATGTATAATCTTCTGCTGTTCGCGATTTAAAAAACAATAAAGCACCTGGAGTAGATGATGTTTCATCCGAATTTATTAAAGAACTAACCAAGGATATTGTATCATTTATAACTGACTTTTTTAATTCATCTACGATGAAGGTGTTTTCCCAGACCCATGGACAATGGCTGTAATACAACCTATTTTTAAAAACAAAGGAAATATAAACGATACAAATAATTATAGGAGAATCTCACAACTTAATGTTTCTGAAAACATTTATTGCAAAATTCTGTACTGGAGATTACATTTATAGAGAAAAGAAATAAACTCTGGACATTAGAGACCGGTTTTAGAAGCAACAACAGCAAAATAGATAATCTATTTATTTTAATCACGTTAGCCGAGAGAGAAACTCGAAAGAAACGCGGAACGCTGTTCAGCGTGTTCGTAGATTTGAACACTGTGAACAGAGACATCTGGTGTTGTCGAAAACTTTCTACGTACTTTGCAAGTTTTATATTGCTCCGACAACGCATGCGTTAAAACAAATAATGCTACTATAACTCCAATTTTTCAAGTGGGAGTGAAGCTGAGATTTGTTCTCTCTTCGTTGTTATTTATTTTATTTATTAACGACATGAGAGAAAACTTATGTGAGGCATCCACAGTAGATGATCCTCCTGAACAGAAAATATACCGGGGTTGCTATTTACGGACGATCATGTTCTACTCTCCACAACAACGTCGGGACTTCAGATAGGTCTAGGTACGTTGGAGCTGTTCTTTGATAAAATATATCTACATATAAAGATACATAAAATTAAAGTAATTATATTAAAAAACGTATGGATGTTTAGTATAACTGAAATTTGAAATTACAGACGTCAACCTCCCGAGAACATTTAAGAATAAACTTACTAGGTGTCAAAGTAAGCATGAACGTAACGTGGTCAGGACATATACAAAAATTAAAACAAAAAGGCATGTATGTTCCAAATGAAACCAAAAAAGTACCGTCCCTGACATCGATACATGGATTCTAGGGAGAATTTTCACGTCACTATTAGTACCTGCTGTAGCTATGGAGCTGAAATATAGGGTGTTGGGGATTGCTCATCACTCAATTCGCTTCAAAATAAATTATTGAAAAATACTCTGGACGTATTTCCGGGTACAGTTAACTGTGGTAATCTTTGGGAATTCGGAATACTACCGGTAGAAGTAAAAATGAAGATGAGGGCTATTAAATATTGGGTTTCAATTAAAATGGGGAAAGGAACAGCAATATATCCGGATGCTACGAGTTAACGTGTAACGATGGGTCGGGTCGAAAAATTAGAACTATAATCGAAACTACCGGTCTAGGATATTTGTGGCATTAGCTCCGGCGAGATCAGCCTATAAATTAATTATTCAGAGACTTGAAGATATAGAGAAAAAACATAACGACTGAGAGACAGGAAAAGAGGTCACTAATCATGCAGAATATTATGTCAGGAGAATAGGGGAGAAAACCGTACATAGACAAATTAAACAAGGTAGCTGACTTCCTATTTCTCAGATACATATCAACAGGTTAAAATATCATATACTAAAAATAAAGTATTTCAGCATTGCCTTTCAGAAACAAAGATACTAACTCGCGGAGTTCCCCAAGATTCAATTCTTTTTGTTGTATGTGAACGACATACCGTCTTCCACATCAGATTGCAAAATGGTTCTTTTTACCGATGACACTAATCTACTATGTAAACAAGCCAATGCTCAAAACGTTTTGTCTAACCTCTCGGTTCGGTTCCATGCAAATCGCTTCGCAGTAAAGTCTAAAAAAAAGAGTGTCTATGTCATTTCGCAGTAATATCACAAAATCTTTACCCCAGGTTTCCCTTTCGTTAAACGGAACAGAATTAAAAACTGTTTCTAATACAAAGTTTTTAGGACTTCATATTCAAGACAATCACAAATGGAATTGACACGTTGACAATCTTTATTCCAAATTAAGTAAATTGTGTTACGCATTGCGAATAGTTATTACTATTATCCACATATTTCCCGTTGCGTATATTTTGCAAATGTTTACTCCCATTTACGACATGGCGTCATCTTCTGGGGTAATTCCGGACAGAGCGTCCAAACTTTCAGAATTCAAAAGAGGATTGTTCGGATAATTTGTAAATATATTATTGTTCGGATAATAACCCCCGAATCTCTTGTAAACCTTTATTAAAGAAATTAAATATTTTAACACTTTCCTGCATTTATAATTATGAAACTGTCGTGTTTGTTAAGACCGAATTACTGAAGTGCCACCCTTGTTTCATACAAAACAGTTTTGTTCACGAACACAATATTCACAATAGGAATAATATTCATCGTCCGAGATAGTCAAGCGCCCTTTCCCCAAAAGGGTCGTATCATTCGGGAAACGTTTTGTATAATTCCCTGCCAAAAAAATAAATAAATAAATAAAAGATATTATTAATTTGAATTTCTTCAAATCCGCGGTTAAGAGCTACCTTCTGCACCAGAGCATCTACTCTGTAAAAGAATTTGTTGATTTTAATAAAAATTAAAGCCGTCTTACTTTATCACGCTATTGTTGTATTACTTTCAAAATATCTGACATCAATTTCAAAACTATTTTCCTGGATGCTTGTATTATGTCTTATTATTCATATAAATTTAGTTATGTATGTACTCAACCCTGGCACTTTTGTATACATTAATTCTGTAGCCCCATTCTGGCCCCGGTTTTTCTCCGGTTTTCCTTCGGGTAAAGGCAAATTTTTTGTAAAGACAAGCTAGGTTCTTGCCTAGAAACGGCATCAGTTGATATAATTATTAGCGAATTTAATGTTATTTAATAGTGTGGCATGCGCACCGCCACGTTCATATTTACCGCGGTTACGGCCATCATCGGGGCAGCTCGGGCCGCACTGGTAAGCGTCGCGCCAAACGCGCGCAAACGGAACGGGCAAGAGAGGAGCCCCTTTTGTCCCCACCACGCTACCGGCGCGGTAGCGCGCCGCGCAGGGCCGCCGCCACCGCTGCCTCGGCTGGTGGGAAGCTCCGCCATCGCCGCCTCCTAGGCGGCAGGTATATATAGGGCAGCCGCGCAGCCCTAAAGCGAAGAGGATCTGGAGCGAGCCAGAAGAAGTACGCTACTCTCCGCCGTCTACTGTCTTCACGCCATCTACTCTGCCACTTCGCTCTCTACTCGGATGCCTCTTCGGATCCACGGAACAACGCCTCGCACGGAACCTTTGAACAACGACCACCAGCATACGACCACGGATTCTTCCTCTTGGATTGTGGAATATCGGGACGCTGGAACCTTTTGACGACGACTCCGCTACGATTTTTGTATGTTGCAACTACACGGACTTAATCATCCGAAGTAACTACCACGGAATAAAGACTTGTTGTTAAGTTTACCCCATCGTCTCATTACTTCCCTTATCGGGACACAACAAGTCATTTGGCGACGAGGATAAAAGTACTAACATCGGCTAGCATGGAGCAACTAGGGCAACTGTTGGCCACCCTACAACAACAACACCAGCAGCAACTACAGCAACAACAGCGGAAGCAGTGGAAAGTTATCAAGGCAACACTTACAGCGTTAAAACGAGAAACTTCTTCACGTACAAGTCCGCCTCTGTCCGAACAATTTAGCAAAACGACGGAGCAAGGGGGAGAATGTAGACGGAGGTTGTACCAACACTTCGCGTATCACGGAGCGGAAAAGGAGACTCATAAAGAAGGATTTCTACTTAGTAACATCGTGAACCCTACGTGCACCCTACTCAGAAAGCTCGATCCAGAGATGGGTATCGCGCAGATACCATTCAGCAAATTAAGAAACAGTCTAGGCACGCATCGTAGTCAACAAATATACATCGCAGCAACAAGATTCAGGTTCTTTTTATGTCGTTGGGAGATGGGTCAAACTCACTCCGAGTTTTTTACAGAGCTTAAAACTAGGCAAATTTACATGCAACGCGACGAGCAGACAAGCTCCGTACATCTATTATCTAATGCGAGATATTGTAGTTATGTCCACACTAGAAGATAAAATCAGATTAGAGACACACCGTCACTGCGATCCCAGCCTAGAAGAGATGCAGGGATTGGTTACGGCATTCAAAGTGACCAGTTCAACGGCTGCGCAAAGGACGACAAAAATCGAGACCTCTAACATCCAAGCTAGTACATCTGGAACCGACGCAACTTGGCATCAAGCAAGGAATTTCGTCCAGACCGGACGACCGGTTTTCAGCAAGGCACGTACCAACAGTACTACAGGATACAGATCTAAAGGCAAATTAACAGTAGTTAGTAACATACTCTCGCGCAGTACATCTTTAGGGAACAGAACTATAATGTTGAAGAGGTTAAGAGAACCAGTATTAGAATGGTTGCATCAGGAACGTTGGGACATAAGATATACAAAACAGCTAGGCAAACAGCATGATTATAGGCCAGGCATAGACCCCGACACCAAAACTAGGGTACAAAGTGGTAAGGCAGGTCAAGCCAACCAGGCAGCATCTCCTGGAAAGTCGAGTAGCTGGCCGGCACCAGGCGAACTGTGGGAAAGTTTTCACGTCGACGGCATGGGAACATTTCCGGTAGAAATGTGGCTAATCATAGTCGACGCATTATTAAAATTCTTATATTTCACAGCTAGCTGGACGGCCAACACATCCTTACAACACTTCTTCGCGGGAAACGGCTCACTCAAGACCGTAGTAGCAGACATCACCATACAAGACACTCCAACCCACATGGCAGATCCCTGTCATAATAAAAGGATGCAACACGCGTTGACGCCGCCGCGCCACCCGAAGTCCAACGGAGAAGCGACAGGGCTGATCCAGACTCACGGACAGGCAGTGAAGATAGATAGGAACATGGGCCATCTGAAACCTGACGTGCTGCTCAGCGCACAGTCCGCATACCAGGCGATGCCGGACACTTCAGGAAACGGCCCCGCACACCTCATTCACGTAAGGCAGCCTACGTCGTCAATTTCACGGACGACTCCCACAGTGGAACGAACGCACGAGTCCAAAGGAAATATACGTGCAGACGCAACGTATACGGCAGGACTTATATGGATGATCCTAATCGGGTACTTGGAGTTAACGGACAAAGTAGGACCATGGACCTACTTAAGGCACACCACCTCCAGGACGCTATACGGGCATCACGACCGATCAAAGGTACGGTCTACAGGCCACGATGTGGATCGCGCATACGCTCCCCAGGAAATGCGGCAAGGAGTTACAAGTGAGTCAAGCGGTTCACTTCCTTTGCAGGACTCCACCGTAGGGAAGCCACACCCATCCACAGCACACACGGCAAGCAGCCAGAGACGGTCTACGGACCACGACGTGGATAGTACATACGCTCCCCAGGAAACGCGGCAAGGAGTTACAAGTGACTCAAGCGATTCACTTCCTTTGCAGGACTCCACCGTAGGGAAGCCACACCCATCCACATCACACACGGCAAGCAGCCAGAGAAGGCCTACGGACCACGAAGTGGGTCGCACACGAGCTTCCCAGGGAACACGGCAAAGAGTTTTTAGCGAATCAACTAATTCACTTCATTTACAGGACTCTACCGTAAGGAAGCCACATCCGCCCACATCACACAAGGAAGCAACCTACCTCCAGGGGCTGCAGGTAGCGAACAAACGGTCGGCCTGCCACCTCTTCCGCAGCAAGCTACCACACAGCCACCTACGTCACAGGAGCCAAGCAGCCTGCCTCCAGCCCCTGCGTCCGGGGAGCAGACACCAAGCCTGCCACCCCCACCACAGCAGATGTTCGTGGAACAACCAACGCAGGAACGGGTACTCAGACGGAGTACCAGGCTCCGGCACAGACACTGGCCGTACCACGGAAAATAGGAGGGGAGGATGTGGCATGCGCACCGCCACGTTCATATTTACCGCGGTTACGGCCATCATCGGGGCAGCTCGGGCCGCACCGGCAAGCGTCGCTCCAAACGCGCGCAAACGGAACGGGCAAAAGAGGAGCCCCTTTTGTCCCCACCACGCTACCGGCGCGGTAGCGCGCCGCGCAGGGCCGCCGCCACCGCTGCCTCGACTGGCGGGAAGCTCCGCCATCGCCGCCTCCTAGGCGGCAGGTATATAAAGGGCCGCCGTGCAGCCCTAAAGCGAAGAGGATCTGGAGCGAGCCAGAAGAAGTACGCTACTCTCCGCCGTCTACTGTCTTCACGCCATCTACTCTGCCACTTCGCTCTCTACTCGGACGCCTCTTCGGATCCACGGAACAACGCCTCGCACGGAACCTTTGAATAACGACCACCAGCATACGACCACGGATTCTTCCTCTTGGATTGTGGAATATCTGGAAGCTGGAACCTTTTGACGACGACTCCGCTACGATTTTTGTATGTTGCAACTACACGGACTTAATCATCCGCTGTAACTACCACGGAATAAAGACTTGTTGTTAAGTTTACCCCATCGTCTCATTACTTCCCTTATCGGGACACAACAAATAGTTACGAATTATCAACAAAACCTTCCGAATAATTTATAGCTTGATAACGTTCTTGTGAAATGACTTTTCTATGTTTTATTAAATAAATATTGGTTGGTATTTGTTATTACTATATCACGTGTCGGACAATTTTTTTAATCGTTAGGAGTATGTTGAAATGTTAAGTCCGCCTCTGCCTTTGGGACCTTGATCGGAATTGATGGGATGGTCCCTTCCTTGCTTCCGTAGAGTAAATTAGTTTATTGTCCTTCACGTGGTCATGTGCAGTTTGTAACTGGTTTTTTGACAATAAAGTTTAAGTTTATTATTAGCATGAGCAGGTTACGCTTGGTTTCGACTTGAGGGATGGAAATTAAGGAAATTGAGGGGAGGATCGAGATTGGCTACACCCTTTATGCACAGAACAAGAAGACTGGATCCACATTCTGCTAAATTGCGTTAACACTGAAGTAGGTAGAAAAAATGGCTTCTTGGGGGGAGGGATATGATCGTAAACTAAGAAATTACACTCTAGCTTTTGAAATAATGCGAGATAATAGAATCTCCGTTACCTTAATCCTTGGCAAGTTTCTGAGAATGGTTAGAAAAAAGAGGGAGGCGGAACTGATGAAGGAGATTGACCAGAATGAACATACTTTATTTCAACGTGTTTAAATTATTATTA
>NNCF01129291.1:157371-295888 GCA_002313205.1 Laupala kohalensis
AAATTAAAATAAAAAAATAGCTATGACAATATAAAGTTGCAGGCTAGCCCGTGACAAGGGAGTTGGGGAAGGGGGAGGGTTGGAAGGGGGAATTGGGGGGGAAGTTAGGAGTCTCTAGGCTAAGAGAAACCCAGAGAGTGTGCAATCCATTTTAATACTCCCACGGTGTTTGGCTTGGTACGATCGTCCGAGTGAGAGCCTTGGTCCATGGTAGTAGCGCAGCAGTATTCAGGGTGATTCCAAATCGTGCTGCTCGTGGCTGGAGCGTAGAGACTGGTGGCCCCGGTTTGAGGAGGTCAGCTAGACGGCGAGGGGGGAGGTAATTTCCTGGGGCGTCACACTCAGCGACCTCCACAACAAAGGCTACTTGTCCACTTTCTGGTCCTTTATATTAGTCTATTCTTGGCTCCCGGATTGCACTGTCGGAACTACAGACGGTATGGAGTAATTGAAAACGTGGAAAATGGGTGGTAAAATTAGTAATGGTGACTGACCAGAACACCCACGAGGTAGACAAAACTCCCTTCCCGTTGTATGTCAATTGTTGAGTGCTTTGCTTCACACGAAACATTCACCCAGGTGTCCTCAATGACAGCGTAGTACCACTTTTCATGTGTCTCTCCGGAGGCGATGTGCTCGTAAGGTATTTTCGCCACACTGATGCCGCAATACTCGTTAACGTGCTCTGAGATATTAAAAAACAATGCAATGCTGCAAGAGCGGGAAGAAGAAGAAGAAAATAGACCTCGAGGGAGGGCACACCGTGACAGATGTCTCTCGACAGTTCCCCAGTTCGTCCCTCTCCTCGAATAGAAATTGAGTGGGGTCAGAGGACACCAGAAAAGAGGAATCAGGTGTCAAGACCACGCTACGGCCTGTCGACTCACTCACCACAGGCCAAGCCAGAGTCTCATACATTTGAATCTCCTGGCCTTGGTGGAGCGGCAAGCTAACCAGGAAAGGTGTGACCTGGGTACTAGTCAGCACGCGCACCCGCAATGCCTCATAGACCGTACGCAAAAACCTACTATGGAGCCCTACGAACTTCAATCCTTCTGTGAGTTACTTCGTTGCGTTGGTCAAGACGGAAAACAGTAGAGAAAGAGAAAACCTACCTAGATCTGCAAAGCCAAACTCTGTGCTTTCACGTGCTGCAACAGCGTGGTGTACCCATCCTGTACGCTTCCCCCTACTACCCCCATCTCCCTGTAAAGCGATATCAGCTCCGCGAGAACCCTGAGATCACCATTCACTGTTTCATGCAAAGGGTCCAGTACTTTTACATTGTTTAACAGCATCTGGTCATGTCTACCCAATGTAACCGAAGCGTTGGAAAGATATGTTACACGGGCGTCCATTACTACCCGCGCATCTTCCCTAAAAAGAGTTAATTGTTAATACAAATTTTGAACTTACTCGTCCGTTGCAGTCCCTGTCAAGTAATGCAGTCCTTTCCCTAGTATATTGACTAATCCTGTTTTCTCGTGCACTACTCCTACGAGATCGGAACTGCTCTCACTTCACACTATCACTACGCACTCTCACTTCCTAGTTCATTTCAGGCAGCACGACCACCAGGCTGCCTCTTAAGTCTTTTTCCTCACTCCATACTCCAGTGTCCTGTGTCCTGCAGATCAGGATCCAGGTTGTGGGCGAGCGACGGCTCTGGAATCCACTCCCCCGTGACGGAGTTCCCCTGGCTGCCTTCAACCCATCCGGCATTCGTGTCGGGCGGGCTGCATCCTGGTGTCCACGCAAGGTGCTTCCGCAAGACTCACGCCGGCGCCCGCAGGAGCCCTCCTTCCTGACTCCATGCGTCATCCTTCAGCAACCAATGTGCTCACCCAGGCTAGGACGGCTGCTATATGGCTTATACATTTTTATGGGCGGTACACCCAACGTCTCTCGACTCTGGCACACTTTCTCCAGCGTCTGTTGCTTCTGTCAAGGCGGCCCTATTGCGTGTCTCTGTCTTTCTGAGAGAAAGGGAGGACTTTTATGTCTGTACGTCCTGTGTGTAGGTGTTTAAATTAAAAATGTTGCCGGCGTTCTTGCCCGACGTGCTTTGTACGGACCCAACAGCCGAGGTGTAACTTTCCTATGCCCTGGAACGACCTAAAAATTTATTCCTAAAACCCAAGTGTCCCAACAAAGTGGGATTCCAAACCCTAGATCTACTCGTATTTTCTTTTTCTCGCTCTACATCATCCCCGTTACCCCTATGTAACCATGTTTTCGAGGAATGCACTTCTCTTTTGCACACCCTGCACTTTCAAACACGTGCTTACGCCTGGCTTCGCTTTTTCCTTAACACAATTTACAAGTGAGTCCCACGGGCTATCCGATGGCTCAATAATTCCCTGTTCTAGCATCTTGTTTATTGATTTTTCCAACTCTGGCCGTTGTGCATGAGGCACCCGATATGGTCTTTTCTTAATTGGTTTTTCTGCATTTACTTTATGCCGTGTGTTACCATATGGTATTTGTTGGATCACATTTTTATCTCGGCGCGACTTCATCAGAAATCAGACTTCCTGCTTCCAAACACGATTGTTTCCTTTTTCACTGCCTTCACCATCAACACTATTAATTGTAATATTTTTTCTACTTAGCCATTTCAAAGTTAATTCTATTGGTAGTAATCACTGCTCGAACATTCCGCACTCGGTGATTTCAGGAGTATGATTGCCACTGCTGTCACTCTGCGAACATGATCGCCTTGCTGGATCTTTATCCCTCAACAGGGAGAAGGTTCTACTCTTTCCATACGTGAGCAATTTCGCCTATAACCAAGCCACAGCACCGTTAAGTCGACAGCTGCCTTCTATCGTCATAGGAACTTATCATACTCAGGCGTTTTGATAAGTCGGTAAAATATGAAATTCGGTATGGCCCACATATTTCTGTGTATGTTTACGTCCAAATGACATTTAAATAGTGTTTTTGTAATAGTTTTAAATATTGTCAGAGACATTACTCAGAAATATGGCATATTAGGTACTCTTTAATTACGTATCTTTATAGATTTTTTATCACGAATTTTGATTTTTTTTACCGTGAGTATAATATAATGTTTCATACTAAAGCCACGAAAACTACTAATAATTGAATGAAGTATTTAGCTATTTTTATCCCAGAATGATAAACTGTCTAGAAGTAGGGCAGCATGGTAACATAAACATATAAAAAACCTCTTGTAATAGAAAATCGGGTTGTGAATTATACATGCGAGATAGTGACTACCTGGGGGGAACACTGGCAGGGGGTTCTGAGAATGTTATAATGTATTTGGATGAATGAGAAATATTCTTGATGTCGCCTCAAAGCGTAAAAGTTATGCAAACACGCATGAAGGAAGTGTTGACCCCTCGAGAAAGGTTGAAGTTGACCGGAGAGAGGAACGTCTCCGGAATGGGAACTGATTGTAACTTGTCTAATTATCAATACTATGCCTTCGGGCTAAACATAAAGTGCAACCACGGTATATGTGACTGTACAAGAACGTTGCCAATTTTTGGCTCACAATTACTCGAAACTGATTACACGGCGGATCGCTTCACGCTGAATTTACTGCTTTCTTTACTCGCGAGAGTCACTCAATTAAATCGTCGGAGTTCTTAGCGTAACGAACTAGTTCCTCATGTCGGTTGCTTCAACGTTTCTCACAGATCATCGTTCAGAATTTTGATCAATAATACTGTCATTTGCACGTCACTGGCGATTAAATTTGGTGTTTCTTGCTACTCAACTCCACGAAATATTGTTCACCAGCAGATCGATTAATTTCATAAGTATCAGAAAGTTAATAAAATTTTAAGCACATGATGAACAGAACGGTTCATCACTCAGAAGTTGTTCACTCGTAACGATTCGTACTTTTGTTTCTACTGTCATTAAAACTGCGTCTAGTTAAATAAATTGTTTGTAATTTACCACCTTTTTTGGAATTGCAACAGCTTGAAAATATTATTTGAAATAATTTTAACTAGAAAGTCGAAAATCTTATCGTGTGCTCTACTCACACAATTACACGAAATTTGCGGCTTCGTTCTTAGACCTCCAATTTTTATGGTTTTATTACTCACTATTGCGGCTTCTGTGATCTGTTGCAACCCGCTACGATTCATGTTGAAACTTGCGCGAATCTTCTCCACTAGGAAGTTATATGGCTTTCTTTTGAAATTTGTTTCTCTCTTAACTAACCGCGACCCATCCTTCTCAAATTTTGCGTTTCCCAGCGCACACGATGTCTCTTAGGGACATTTTGCGACGTTCGTTCTTAGTGCTTTCTTAAAATGCGGTTTATTAGGGTTTGGGGTTCTTTTCCTGTGTACCCTGCGCCGTCTTACTGCTACCGCGAGCCTCTTGTCCGTTCGAACTATTCAATTTGATATTGCTCTGGGAAATAATATTTCCCTGTATCCGCCGCTTGTGCAGAGCGACTTTTTGTTATTTGAATTTCTAAAGGTTCTTTTCCCTAAATTGTTGCTGCAAGTTGGAACATGTTCCTTGCTTCTGCGTGGGTTCTAAGCGGTGTTTCTTTGAGTTTCTTTGAATAATAGTTTTTACGATTATTTCGAATTCTAAAATTTGCTGCTTTGTCGGAAAATATTCTCTCTTCTTGCCTGCTCTCGACCACCCTTGTTCCGTCCCATGTTGCTAGCTACTTTTTCTGACTACTAATATTTCTTAATCTTGAGAACATCGTTGAATCATTTGATTATTCAATCGACGGTCTGTATATATATATATATATATATATATATCTGTCTCTTATACACATCTAGATGTGTATAAGAGACAGCNAGGGAGTCTTTAAAATAATTAATAGTAGTACAACGTACCTAACCCACTTGGCCGCTTTGCGCTGATATGCTTGACTTGCAACATAAATAAAGCAAGAGTATGGGGTTCGGCACATTTTTATTGTCGTGAAATATACACAAATCCTTCATAAACGAAACGCGTCACTTGTAGAGTTTGGTTTAATTATTTATTTACATGAAAATACACTCCACAATTACCCAAAAAAAGAAACACTATCCATCAAAATATTTCCCTGGCACAGTCCCGTAACTAAGTATCCCCAAAATGCACAATCTTAATACTATACAATAACACATAATATATCTGTTCCCTATGATCGCTTCAGACAAATGAAAACTGGTTTATAAAATGTTCAAGTTGGTGATCATCAGATAAATCTAGACATTTTTGATCACAAAATGTTTTTTAGCTCTTTAAATTTGACACCATTATTAATAACAACTAATTAGCGCCACAAGTCTTTGGTTTCGTCACGCGAACTTTATCATTATTCACTGGCACTTGATAATGCTAACAGTATTGTACGCAGCAATTAATGCTTTTACCTAGTTGTCTGAAAGCTTGACCTCCAGCTACAAAACTTCGTGGTTTACGCTCGTTCATTGATGCGTAGATTCCTTCCGCTACCTAGGTACATTCACAACAACGCCTAGAGGCCGCCGCTCGTACGTTCGCTGCTACAGCAACCAGGCAGCTCTCCGCGTATAGATGTCATTAACATCATCAGCTTGACGAGGATGTCACGGATTAATGGCTGTAACACAGTTCATTGCCATTGTATTCATTGTAATGTATTCAGTGCCATCGACAAAATGTTCATCACTCACGTAATAAAAACTTTCAACGAGAAACGAACGTCACTCGCGCCAAACTAATTAAAAATTGCGGAGAAATTGCAACGAACTTGAATTTAAGTAGTTCGTTGCACGCGGACTGACGAAAACTAATAAATGATCAATTTATACAACTTATTAGAAAATCAGCACAAATGGAATGATCACCGGGAACTTGTCCAGTGTCATCCAGCTGCACTCTGACTGAAGTAATCAGTTCGATGTAATAAACTCTCGCTGTTAATGATGATGCTCTAAAGATCAGAATCTATCTGCTCCGAATATATTCTCCAAGTAACATTATGATGTGTAACATTTTAGCCCAAAATTTGAGAAAATGACTCCTCCTCTTATGACGTACGTGAGTTTTTTAGGCCAATGACTTATCACTTTTCATTTCACGTGACTCGCCTATAGTTGGCTTACTTTTCTCGTGACGTATCTCAATTTTCACCAATAACAATGTTTGTTAAAACTGACGCTATTTCTTTCCAAACCCTAGTATTTTCCATCCCTCTACAACCCTCTTTTCCATAAAGCAGAAACCGTCCCCCTTTTGTCTCTCCCCCCATCCTCTAGGAAGAGACTCGTTGGTGAAACTGTTGATCTCAACTGTTTTTACGTAAAAATAGCCGCAGGCCCACAAAGCCTCGCGTCCTTTTAATGCAGTGTTTACAAGAAGGTAAACTTTTAAGTCCGTGAGTGCCTGTCGCCTTGCTAAGGCGATCGATGAAACAGTTGGCAAGCTAGTCTGTCGCCCGCCAGCAGAATGGATATATTCTGTTGGAGGTCCCTACAGACAAACAGATAGAGACCATTTTGGCATTAAAGGAAATTTTCGGCCTTAAAATAAAGACTTCTATCCACCCCAGCCTGAACATGTGCAAAGGAGTCGACAACCACGACGACTTTGCACATGAGTATGATAAAGACCTCAAGGCTTTCCTTGAGTCCGAAGGCATAATAAATATCCCTAGGATTAAGAGGAAGGTTCAGGGAATGTCAGTCGCCACCTCTACACTGATCCTCACATTCGATTGACCCTCTCTTCCAAAGACTATCTCTTGTAGTTTTATTACCTTGCGTGTTCGTCAGTATGTGCCAAACCCTCTGCGGTGCTTCACGTACCACAAGTTCGGTCACTCTTTCGATCGATGCAAATCGTCCTGCGATGTTTGCGTGACTTGCGGTCAGCCAGCACACGAGTCGTCACCTTGCTCATTGCCACCGTGCTGTGTGAATTGTAAGGAGAGTCACCCCTCCAATTGAAACGCATGCACGAAGTATCTAATGGAGAAAGAGATTCAAAGGATCCGAGATACAGGTAGGGTCTCTTTCCCTGAGGCTAACTGATAAAACATCCCGTCAGCATGCTTAAAACGTTTACGTCAGCGACGAACTCTTCGAAACGACCTACAGCCTCCTTTGGGTGTCAGATGTATTCGGAAGAAGTGCACAAACCAGTAAAGTGCGACTGGAAACCAGGCATGTTTAGACGATCCTTCCGGCTTCAAAGAAGAACTTTTGGGATGTAAATTAAATCAACCAAGTACAAAATTACTGAGCAAAAATCAACATCCATCTCAACCTCTACATCCACATCTGTTTCAACATCTTCTGCCACTACCACCAAGCAACCGAAGTCTGCCGATCCGCAATCCCCCCGACGACCATCTAGGGGTCGTTCTCGGCAGAGAAAATTTCACACAAAAACGTACAGAAACCTAACTATTTTAAGTCAGATTCCAATGTTGTTGGCTCACATTCCCGTAGTTGCTGACGCGCTAGGGGCAGAAATACGGAACTTTTCATGTCCGAGAGTGATCCTTCCATCAGTGATCACGGCGACTCTCCCGGGAGGGGGACTACAACAGGGTCTGACTATATAGTCGTGAAAAGGAAAGAAATAAACACTATCGAAGAGAGGATAGACACCATTATATGGCCCTTCCTTCCTGGAATCTGAATGGCATACATATCCGTTCATATGACCTCAAGCTCTTACTTTCCCGTCGGTCTCCTCAAATAGTATGCATTCAGAAAAACATTTATTTTACCAAAACTCCTTTTTCTCTCCTGGCTATACGTGTTATAGGGCGGACTTAAAAGACGGCCCACGTGCACAGGGTAGCGTCGCTGTGCTCGTAGACGCATCAGTCTGTGCCAAAGAAATCTCTATATCAAGCGTCCTTCAACCGTATGTACGAGGTTGAGCCTTCTATTCCTTATATTTACGGTATGTAATATTTATATCTCCCGGGCAGGCATTCACGAAGGAAGATCTTGCTTGTCTGATGAACCAGTTGCCTTCCCCATTTCTTATCGTCGGGGACTTCAATGCTCATAATTCGAAGTATTGTTCTTCATATAATTCCGCAAAGGGTGATATAACTGAAAAACTTTTAGATAGCCGAGATACAGCGCTCCTATACACGGGCCACTCCACACACTACTGTATAGCTTCCCGATCTTTCTCGGTGTTGGATTTAGCCATCTGCAGTTCCTCTATCTTCCCAATCTTAGACTGGATAGTTCTTGACGATCTGTATGGGAGTGACCACCACCCAATTATACATTTCAACGTCTTTTTCCCCTCGGTTTCACATCCCTCTCAGTGAATATTGAAAAAAGAAGACTGGGAAGTTTTTCAACGCAGCATTAATCTTTGCGATGAGTCTTTCGCCGATAAGAATGTTATAGCATCCCATTTCACCAACGTGGTTCTCAGAGCCGCCGATGTCGCCATCGCTAAATCATTATGTAATCCAATGCATTGTCCTGTTCCAAGGTGGATTTCGGATTGCGCAAAGGCGGTCAGCGCTAGAAAGAAAGCTTTAGCGCGGCTTAACAAGTATCTCACTGTTAAAAATCTCATTGAGTTTAAAAGGTGCAGAGCCAGAGCAAAACGAACTCTTCGAGAAAGTAAGTCGTCCTCCCGGAAGGCTTACATTTCATCTCTTACAAGCCGTACTCCATCATCAGTTGTATGGCAGAAAGTTTGTAAGATTTAAGGTACGTGGTCCTATTTTTCCATCCCTGGTCTTAATGTAAATGGATATCTTCAAACCGCACCAGAAGTCATCGTTGAGGAACTTGCCTCGCACTACGAAACAATCTCTAACTCCTCCTGTTTTTCTCCATCGTTTTTTTAATAGAAAGCTCGCGCGGAAAAGTGTTGCTTGAATTTTTCCAGTTTCAGAGAAGAGGGATATAACACTCCTTTCTTAATGACGAAGTTGACCTCCTGGCGATGAGGTTCACAGGAATTTAAGACAAAACACTTTTACAAAATAACAATACAAAAATATTTAATTTGATAAATTAATTAATGTACATATGTTCACCGCAATTTAAGAGATTTATATGTGTTTGTGAACCAGAATTGGAAAATACGACTCAAAACAAAGTACTTCCTAAGGGAGTCGCCTCATATGAGGAACCACCTAGTTTAATAATTAAATGTGTTTTGATAAAAACTAGAAACTTATTGAACAATTATCACCACGACTATCGACTCTAGTTCAACGCTCTAGGCAACAGATATGGGAGTTGACTAAATTATATTGGAAGTCACCAATTGTCCGGTATTTCTGGGACATATTGTTAGTAATCTTTACTGCACAAAAAGAACACTACACACTCAGTAAATTCAGGTGTATTACCACTACTGTCTTTCTGCGAACATGATCGCTTTGCCTCTTTCAAGACGTGTGGAAATATATCCTTTTCCACACGGGGGTACTTCGCCTATGACCCAGACACGGCGCCGTGAAGTCGACAGCTGCTTTTCAATCCTCGTAGGGACTTATCACATTCAGCCGTTTGGATGACATATCGGTCTCTGGATGAAACATGAAATTTGGTAAGACCCACATATTGCAGTTTGTGTTTCCGTTCAAACGAAAGTTAAATAGCGTTATTTTTAAATAGTTTTAAATATTCCTAGAGACATTACTCAGGAATAGGGTATACTAGGTACACTTTAAATACGTTTCTTAATAGATGTTTTAGAACGAATTTTGATCGGATTTTTTGCGTAAGTGTATAACATCATATTTCGTACTAAAGTCATAAGAACTACTAATAATTGAATTAAGTATTTAGTTACACTGTCTAGTAGTAGAGAAGCATGTAAACATAAATGTATGAAAAACCTCATCTAATAGAAAATCGGGTTATGAATTATACATGCGAGAGAGTGACTACCCAAGGGTCACCACGAAAGATGACACTGAAAATGTTATAATGTACTAACTGATTACCCGCAGCTTTGCTTGCATAAATTTTGTAATATGCCTGTAACTTTATTCTTTCTCACATTGATATCCAGTGAAAACATTATCCGTTAATGGTGGAGATTTGACAGTATTGGTGTGTATTAATCCCTCACTTTCACTGATGTAATTGGGAAAAAGGTTTTAGAAAACACCAATTTCCCATTTTACCCCCTTAGTGACGAATTTTCGTAAAATCCTTTCTTACTAGACATTTTCGATAATTTCTCGTGTCACGGTCTTCCCAACCCTCACCTTAAGAGTTCGTGCAAAATGTACTGTCCCAGTAATGACTATTTGGACATGTTAATTAATGTTCTTATTTTATGTATTTTTATAGTTGTGATGATTTCGAGTAGAAACATAATTATGTAACCAAGAGACACTTGGATTAGTATGAATAACGATTATTGAAAAAAGCAATACAATTAGTTGTGCTGATGTGGATGGTGAAGGGTGTGAAAAAAACCAATCACACTTGGAAGCAGGAAGTCTGATGATTGATCAAGACGCGCCGAGAGTAAAATGTGATCCAACTAAAACCGGACAATTTGTGAGCTTTAATTTAATTTAATCAACCTCCAAGACAGTTGCCTAGAATGTTGTAATAGAGTCTCTAGTTTAGAGATTAATAGCGGTTATTGTACAGTAACGTTCAAAAAACCTTTTACAAAATTACCATACGAAAATATTAAATTAGATTAATTAATTGAATTACTGATGATAATGGTGGAGTTTTCTTCGATTCTGATCTCGATTCCAATTTTTTGCCTCAATTCCAAATTTGTTTCCGATTCTTGAAAACTCAATGATTTCAGAACAATAGGCAATAGCAAATTGTCAAATTGTTCAACTAGGTGGGTTCAAAGGCACGACTCAATGTTTGTCATGTAAGAGTTATTAAAACCGATTAGAGCGACCTTAGAGGAAATAGTGCTGGGACAAAGACTCTTCATCAGTAGCTTATATACTATTGAACGCTCTCTACCAGTCTGAATTCATCGTAGCCTTGATTTCTTCTGAATAAATTACACAGTTACACTCAAACTGTATTCTAAGTTTCAGTCCAGTGATACGGATATCATGGCTGCAGTAAATTATGCTGGCGATGTTCTTATTACTCTTCTATCAGTGAAGAGATAATGCAGACAAGTGAATTTTAAGTCCTGTATGAAGAGGCACAAATTATATCCGAGTATCTCGGTACATCACTCAATGTACCAAGGGTACTTGTAAAATAAAAATATCGAAGTAATGTGCCAGAAAACATGACGGAATACTACAAGCGCAATGTATTAATTCCTTGGATTGATAATTTTATAACTCCCATTTAGAACTGACTTCTGAATCACAAGAAAATTCTAAAGGAATTTCACTGTTTACTACCAGCTTCCGTCCATGAGGAAATTGAGTTGTATGATGGTAAACTTTAGCCCCCCTTCACCACCTTGTCATCCACCTCCCCCTCCTCTCACCTCTGCTTTATATTCCCAATATAGTAGAATCCCCCCTTCTCTCTATTAAGTACCTCTTCCTCCCTCCCTCTAAATTCCGTATAACCTGTAGACTCCTCCATGATACTTACAACACGCTCTGCTTGAACAGTAGGGGAGTTGACACCATTCGCACTGTTGAATATTTTTATCTGTTTACAACGAGCAATGTTGCGTGATGGTTGGATTTTTTGAAAGCATTGACTAAGTCCAATAGACTACAATAATTTTACCTAAAAGTTCACATAGTATGCTATTGTATGGATCAGGTGTGTATTAATTCATAAAAGTTTATAATTTTTAATCTTATTTTTTAATTGTTCAATTGTTGATTACACACGTGTGTGCATTTGGTGTAATTTATGTAATTAACGTACACTATTTATATACTTATGTGTAACAGGTTATGTATTTTGCCGTCTAGTTTTTACGTTCTGATGAAGGGTGAAAAGCTGGACCCGAAGTGTCTACGACAATGAAAACAATGTACATCCGTGATTCAGTTCTCACAATTTTCTTAAAATGTAGTGTAAAGTCCACGACATATCTACTCAGACAACTAGTTTTAAAGTAATATTTTAGATTTGATAATAATTCTATCAACCGAACTCAGACTTATCCATGGGTTTTCCTCTTTCACCATTACTTGCAGATTTGTATACGGATGATCTTGAAAAACAAATATTTCTCTTTGAACATTTTCTTCTAACCCACATCATTTATTGGCACCGCTACATAGACGATGTAATCACTCTTTGGACAGGAGCGCACAGAACACTTTGCATTTTCATTCAATTTCTCAATTTCACTTTACCCTGACATAACCATCACCACAGAAACTGAAAATGACAATAGAACGATCAATTCACTAGACCTCTCTATTTCTTTAGTAAACAAAGACCACCAGTTTGACATTCTCAGGGAAGACACTTTTTCAGACATCACCATACAAAATTCCTCACTGCACCCTCCCTCGCACAAACATGCCGCTTTCTACTCCATGGTCCATCATCTCTTCACTATTCCACCTTCACCAGATAAGATCAGAAAAGAAATAGACACAATTGAACTTAAAGCATGAAACAATGGCTACAACACATCTCTCATTGACAATATAATTACAAAGAAAGTTAGATTTTATCTCACAAAGATCCTCACATCACTCACTCCCAACTACAATATTCAAACCAAATATTCCATCCCTTTCATAGGCCCTCTCTCACTTAAAATCGCTCATTCATTTAATCAATTCTACATTCATACTTTCCACAAACACTCAACTCAACACTCAATCCCAAAAGCCCCCCACAATAACTTACAGAAGAGTTTTTAACTCCCCAAATTTAAATACATTTATAACAGGGTGGCGAACCCAAGTAGGGGGCACAGCCATAGTTGATAGTTGACCATCATGATCGTTCATGTCACCGTCGTCATTGGCATAATATTTCTCGGTGTTGGCGCATGTTCCTTCGCATTTTTCACACAGTATAGAACAGAATAAACCTATCTACACCCAAAACTCCCTTTTCAATCCTTCTTGCAAAATATCAGCTGAAGAAGTTTGTCGGGTGCGGGGGATTCCAAGGTGGTGATTGATATACTCCTAAGTTTGTTGTTCTGTAATGTCCACCCCAATTGATCAGGACTTATTTCATTTCCTAGCCATTGCTGCACCTGGTAGAACACTCTCAGAGAATGTTGCTGTGCTGCTTCAGTAGGGGTGAGTGAGGTAATATTTGACGTCATCTTAAATGCCGAAGTTACGTACTGCCTATACTTCAAATAGTTTAATGACGTACAATGTTTGTCTGCCTCGTACAAAGCTAGGAGAAATTGTTATCCTGCATTGACAATTATCTCAAAATCGGCTTCTTTTCTTTACCGTATTTGTACAGAGCGGATGTAGTGTTTCAACTACTCATAGCGTGTAGAAATAACACGCAGTCAGCATGATTTTTATCAATAGCACTTAGAGGAGTGTGTGACATTAAAGGAACTTTTCCCTTCTCTGGCTTCAAGAAGTAAACGTTGTCAGGAGTACACAAGCCTACCATCATAATCAGAAGTATAAATCTTCTTCCACAACTGTCACTCTGGCATGATGAGGTGCTAGGCTATTGCCAATGACCACAATCAGCCTGTCTGCATCTTCTTGTGCGTGTTTGCAGAGAATGTTGGACTCCTTGAATTTTAAAGTAAACATGGAAATCAGTTAACGTTTGTTCCTTGAATTGGATAGGACGTTTTCCTGGGCACCATTATGTCACTGATCTTTAGATCTATGGATCTTTTTCTGCTTGAACTCCTCAATCGCTACATATTCTTATAACCTTTTTCTGAATCAGGGTATCCATCGAAAACTACAACAGCAGTAAAGTTGTACTTAGATTTACCATAGTCAACTTATTTGTCACAAGTAGTTGCGAATGTCACTCCACTTGACCACGCTACATGATGCAAAATACAACAACCATCAATCATAAATCTATTATATTCCAGAACTGTGGTTCCTTGTAATGATTTGAACGCTTTGTAAAATCTTGATTGGGTACCTTTTCTCATGCCACTCCCATCAAACAGTGACATTGGATAGGGTCAAAGTTCATAGTGCAAGAACTTCTCTATATCTTCACCTGATTCTTTTACAATACTCATTCTCCGAAAGAGTGGGATTGATAACATCGGATCGACTGTGAACTTGTATTGAACACTTCATTGTGACAAGGGGTTTCACTCAGTCATTCCGTTTGAATTTCACAGATCTGAAATCACCATCAATAATCTGATCTATGCACCTCCCGAGACCAGAGGCGCACCCACGGGGGAGTGGTGATCTAAGGTGGTTAACTCCCCTCAAGTATCTAATTCAGAATTATTCTCTAAAACGAAGAAAAACTATACCAAATCCAAACTACAAGAAGCGTAATTTTATGACCAAAATTGTCTTATTTTGATATATGAAAGTTATGTAAATTCGCCTACTTCGAGTAAACTATTAACCTCAGAAATTTTTGACGAAACTAGGTTCCACCTACGAATTCCTCGCTCTACCAGGGTCTCTGTAAATCTCGCAACGTAAACAGAAAGATCAACTTACGATCAGCTCCCATTCCGGAGACGTCCTTCTCAACCTTCCTCTCAGGTGTCAACATTTCCTTCATGCGTGTTTGCATAACTTTTACGCTTTGAGGCGACATCAAGAATATTTCTCATTCATCCAAATACATTATAATATTCTCCCCCTGCCAGTGTCCCCCCCAGGTAGTCACTATCTTGCATGTATAATTCACAACCCGATTTTCAATTAGAAGAGGTTTTTTATATCTTTATGTTGCCATGCTGCCCTACGTCTAGACAGTTAATCATTCTGGGATAAATATAACTAAATACTAATTCAATTATTAGTAGTGCTTGTGGCTAGTGTTATATTTCATATAACATAATATGAAATATTATGTTATATACTCACGCAAAAAATCCGAATGAAATTCGGGGAAAAATCTATTAAGATGCGAAATTGGCGATTGCTACAGTTGTGAATGGACTTTCCATATTTTTCAGTTTAATCTTCCTAGTTATTTTATTTTTATCGAGTTTTTGTTTCAGTTGTTGTATTTAGTTCCTAACTTTATTGTAGGGTAAAAATTTGTTTGTTTTGAATGTGTTAAGTGGAAAAAACATTAAAAACGTTCCAAAGGTATATCAAGCCTAACGAACCTAACGAACTTCGTATTGTTTTCGTTCAAGTTAATGGTATGACACTTCATAGGACTTAAGACACCCTTATTTGTCATGACTCTGATTGGCTAATATTTAGCTGGCTGGTCACTACCAATATCAGAAACAAAAAAAAATCATTCTATATGGTTTTTTATGTAGTTGTATTTCCGTCTGTTTTGAATTTAAGCTGACCGGAACCGCTGAATTCATTTACAGAATGGACATGGAAGGAACCTTGGAGGTGTTCTGAGTCGTGCTGTGTTGTGGATATTATTGCTTCTACTTGCTTGAAGTTGAACGAAACATTTTTGAAATTTTTCCTTAAAATTCTCCTTGCTGAGAGAATTATTATGATGTATTGAAATATATGCTTTCTCTTAAAGTTGTAAACAAATAGTTACTATTCTAAGTATGAACGGATGGATATTTATTAGTACTATCAGTAAGCACATGGTTTAGCTAATTGCATATCCCGTGTCGATACCACAGGTTTAATACTGAAGTTTCTCGATTTTTATTCTCTCACTGAACATTCGTCAGTTATAATATTACTTGCCTTCTATAATTTTGTTACTGTACTAACAATTTCCTTATTCGTATCTCTTATTATCTGATGAAATGAATGCTTGGCTCCGCTACAGTTTACGTGATTTCCTCGAAAAAGAAATTGTTTCTTTCGATTTTAGGCATTATTTGATGCGTTTCTGAAAAGGACTTAACGTGAGGAAACAATTATTTACCAAGTTATAGTAAAAATACGCGAACGCGCATAACGCAACTTTCGGCTATTTAAATTAAATAAATTATTTCACTACAAAATGATTCTCCAGAAAGAACACCGATGCAATAACATAAATAGAGAAACTAAGCAACCTACTGTAATTTATAGACTCACTCAAAATCACTATGAAATCTAATTTAAATATTTCACGCATCACCCTTAAAATAGTATTTTTTAAAGAAAACAAGTAGTAAATGCAGTTCACACTTTGATCAATATTGGATATTTGGTAGCATATTGATTTGTATATAATAAATTGGAACTATTCTGGTATAGTATCACCAATCTTCATTATGATTATTAATTAAAGCGAAAACAATACGAAGTACGTTGATGTTTGGAACATTTTTAATGTTTTTTCCACTTAACACATTAAAAAGTTTTCATTTTAATTAATAATAATAAAAATTGGTGATATTACAACACATTATTTTCAATTTTGAAAATACATAACATAGTATTTTATAACCAAAGTTGTTTTTAGCAGAGGACATGTTCTCATCCTAACACTGTTAATAAAAAAATAATTGTTTATTCAGTTTTCACTTTTGCCGATGCTAACATTGTATTTTTATAGCCAATGTTGTTTTTAACAGAGGACTTATTTTCATCCTAACACTTAAAAAAAATTAATTGTCTATGTAGTTCTTTATCATATTGACACTTATCATAGTATGCTTAAATTAGTATAAATAAAAATAATGATAATATGATTTATAATAATATATTATTATTATGAATAATAATAATGAACTTTACTATGAAACAAAATTTAAACTTCGTATCACCACGTGGTGCATAATATATTAATGTAGCCTAGGAAAGCATTTATTATCACCATTACTTTCGCAGAAAAATATGTTCGCATATATGTACATACCATAATATCAGTTTTCGTCAAGTTGAGTTTGCATCATGCTGAATTTTCGTCTCGTTTCTTAAAGTGGTCACAGATCACAATCACTTCTTCCACTTCTTACTAGTGAACTTCTTACTAGAAGAGTGAACAGGCGTCAGATATGCTTACGCAGGTTACCAAGACTCCACGGGAAGAGCTGGTGTAATATGCAGAACAAATAAATAAACCTATTAAATTATATGTCGACGAATTTTCGATACATGCGGGTTGAAACTCCAGATCTATAGTTATTTTTCTCCAAACGACCCAATTGAGAAATTTAAAAGATATCGACGAACTGGAAAAGAGTCTACAATCATTCAAAGGAGAGCTGGTGATAGCAGGGGACTTCAGCAAGTCACCGGGATGGGGAGAAAGTCGACCCGCAAGAGGGGAACATTGTTTGCGAGTTTGTAGCCAGAAACGACCTAATTATCCTCAACACTGGTGAGTAAAACACTTTGAGGGAAGAAACACAGCTTTTATAATCGATCTTACCATAGGTTCCACCAACATAGCGAGGTGTCTACTGGATTGGATAATTCTTGAGGACGTGACCCCTAGCGGTCATCGGTACATCGAATTTTCCGCTACTCTGACTAGAATCCATGTCCAGACGTAGAGGACCCAGGTGTAAGCAACAGGTGTACTGGTGGACGCCCGAGATAGCTAATCTGCGAAAGAATTTCATCAAAGTCAGAAGAGCAGCGACAGTATCAAAAACGGACGAGATACTATTAAAGTGCTCAGAACATCACAAAAACTACTCAAGAGAGAAATAAAAAGTAAAAGTAGGTGGTGGAAGGCTCTTCTGGAAAATGCAGAACATGACCCACGGGGTATGGCGTACAAAATAATAATGAAGAAACTTGTGAACGTGGACTGGTGGACGTGAGGATGCCGGGTTTGGACAACTCTGAATGGGTTTGGAATTATAGGGGACCTCTTCCCGACTCGCGATCCGTAGAGAATTAGAACGTGTGACTACCATCGATTAGTAAGACCTCTACACGAAAGACAAACTGCAGGTACTTGCGAAGAACATAAAAGCCAAGAAAGCACCATTCCGAATGAAATGATTTGGATTGTCGCAGGAGAATTCCCGCTCTGTCTATAGAAGGCTTATAACAACTGTCTCAAACATGGACTGTTCCCCACAGACTGGAAGAAACAGAAATGAATACTACTTCCCAAAGGAAATAAATCCATCGACCAGTAATCGTCCTTTAGGTCCTTGTGTCTATTGAACTCAATGGGAAATCTGCTGGTGACTACTTCTTCTACTTCTTCTAGAACTAGAGAGATACATGTCATTTTTTCATTTTATTAGCTAATTTAATCCTGCACCGTAACCATCTGACAATTGCCAGGGCTTACAAACTTTATTCTACAAAATCTGTTCATTTCTATCTGTACACTCTTTCTTTTCTTCTTCTGTTTCATCTAGTTCTTATGGTTTTATTTTATTATTACAATGCACATCAGCGCTGTCAATCCAAGGGACTTGCAGTCGAGGAGGTTTCGAACAACCTACTATCTCTTCTTCCGATCAGTTCTATGTATTCCTCATTCAACTCAAATACTTTTTTAGTCTTTATCAGTTTATACCATTCTTGCTCCATGTACACACCCTTTTTCTTCAACTTTTAAACATTCCAGCCTTTCTTCGTTTGTTATGTCACATTCGAAAACACCATGTTCAAGTTTCTCATTATCCATTCCACACTTACACCCTTTATCATCTCTCATGTTTCTCCAGTATGCATTAATACCAGTACGCATTAATGTCTACATTCCCTGTTAATATTTCTATTTATACAGAATGAACCATTTCCTATTTCGTCTAGTATAAGTTACATCTGTAATAAATTTATACAATAATTTCCCCTCAAGTGTCATCCTCCAAATAATTTTCCAACACTCCTACCACTTCCTGTCAATACGCATTTTCCATCCTGTATCTTTCCCTTTTATCTCATCCGCGTCTATGGTAATTGAGAGACACATGTCTCAAGGACCAAACTTCTCCCCCAGTAAGTTTGGTTTGAGGAAGGAGTTATCGACAATTGATGCTATCCTGAAAGTGACGCGTATCGCCAAAACTAAGAGGGAATCTGCCAAGAAAAAAATATTCTGTGCGTTGGTGTCAATTGACATTATAAATGCTATCATTTCCGCCGGATAGGAAGATGTGAAAAAACCCTGATGACAAGGCACATCCCAGAATATTTACAAAAGAGTTGTAGAGGACTATCTATTTAGAGGAAGATAATCTACCTGGATTCTCTTAGTATAAAATAAGATAGAACATGTGGAGTACCACAAGGTTCCAGGGTGGAACTGTTTTTGTGGAACACAATGTTCTATGATTTGCTGAAAATTGAACTGCAACAAGGTACCGTTCTCGTCGGATATGTAGGTGATACACTAGTCAATAGTCGTAGTGACAACGTAGACCTGCTGGAACTGAGTCTAAACGAGACCGTATTCAGGGTTAAAAGATGGCTGGACCAGAGACAACTACAGAAGGTGGTGGAGAAAACAGAAGCTGTGCTCATCACAGACAGAAGAGCGTAAAGACTTCCGCACATCGAACTTAAAGGGAAGTAAATTGAATGGAGCCGCCAAATCACCTATCTAGGTGTAGAAATTGATCATAAGTTTTCGGCCACATATTATGAAGATAGCAGATAGGACGCCCCAGACAGGATCCAATCTTGCGTAACATAGGATACGCAAAAGAAGAAAAGATATGGATGATTTTTTGCGTCGTCCCCTCAGGAATGCTGTATGTGACCCCAGTGTGGGTAGCTTCTCTCGAGAAGCAATCCATAAGAAGTTATAACCAGATACAAAGAATAATAGCCATCAGGATTATTTCGGTCTATTGCACCGTATCCGACAGTGCGGCGCTAGTATTGGGCTGTGTTTCATCGATGGCTCTACTAGCGAGGGAAATGATTCAAGTTTACTGTGTTCAAAAATTCTTGGAAGAGGTGACCGACAAGTCCAATACGGCAGTTGCCATTATTCGACGCTGGATTGCATCAGTTGGCCTACAACTGGCAGATCACAAGACCGAGGTGGTCCTTGTTACTAGTCGGAAAACGAGAGAAACTATCTCTCTTTCGGTGGGTGATTGAGTCATTCTCTCACTCTCTCACAATCGGCCGCATGGCCGATGAGCGAGTCAGAGTTTGTAGAAGAAGGCAAAGTAAGGACGGCGTCCTGCAGCACGTCACAATAGGTAAGGAAAGGAGTGAAACTGTGATACAATGGCAACGATGTTGGCATCATTGGATTCGTCATCCAATGGAAGATGGACTCTGATACCTACCCTAGCTCCATGGATTAACAGGAAGCATTGGGAGGTTGATCACTACAACTCACGACTTCTGACGTGGCATGGTTGCTTCAAAGAATATCTGCATCGTTTTCACGTGATAGACGATCCCTCTTGTCCGGTACGTCAACCTAGACGAAGACGTGGAACATGTGTTCTTCAAATGGCCACGCTTTCAAGAAGAACGAAATGAGTTAGAGAAAATATTTGTACAACCTCTCCATGCGGATAACATAATAGATGCCAAGATTTCTTCTGGCGATAAGTGGAATGCAGTGATAACATATGCTGCTCTCATTATCAAGAAGTTCCGTTTCGAAGAAACACTACGGAAAGGAGAGATTATATAGATATTAAGAGGAGCATATAAGTTGCTAATCTGCCCCCAGTGAAGTAATTTTACTGGGTTATCTGCATCGTAAACTGAGTGTCGGATACCTGGCGACCTCCCAGAGTAATTAGCCTCACCTGAGCATACTTACCTTCCCTAGCTACTCGTGTGAACAATATGGATAACGTTACTCTCTTACATCTTAAAACGATGGTGAGGAGACTACCGGTGACAGTAAGTAGTGAGGATATACCTTTTAGTGACAATGAGGTGGCAGACGGGAAGTCCCCCTCCCGTCTGTCACCTATCCAAAGAAAGATGGCAGATGAGCGAAATGTGGATAGCCTTGCTCTAGTACTAGGTGGTCAGATTAATGAGCTGGCTGATTTCATTGTTGGCTAGGGCAAGCTGCACAAGGAAATAAGGAGACTGGTGGCCACAATTAAAAGCAGTTATGCGAAACTGAATGGGATTATAAAGATATCTCCAAGCCAGAAAAATGTTTGTAAAAAAGGGAATCTACCTTTGGTGGTGCCGAAGTCTCGTATAAGAGGAAAAGAGCAGAGCCGTTTTCAGGGCCCCAAAAGTGCAACCAGCGATGCTGAACCCTCAAAAAGTGAGTATTCAGCAGTATCTCAGCCCGTGCCCGCGTCACCCGATTGTGAAGTGTCGCAGCAGAGAAGACTGATCTAGCTGCACCATAAAAAACAAAGGAACAACCATGGCTGGTAGTAGGCAAAAGGAAGGTCGTCGTCCTAGACCGAACCGACCAACAGCGCTTGTTATTAAGACAAAATGTTCGAAGTCGTATGCTGGAATCCTGCAACATATGAAGGGTGACTCGTCTCTGAAAGAGGTTGGAGAGGGCACAAAGAATACTTTTGTGTGGGAAGATTAAGAGGATGAGAGCTGGAGAACTGAATTTGGAAATGCATGTAGCTGCATCGCAGAAAGTTCAGAAATTAAAAGTTCAGTTGAAAACGTTCTTGGCGAGGCAGTGGAAGTGAGACCTCTAGTGAATGAGACCTCTCTAGAAATAAAAGACGTGGATGAGCCGACAACAAAGGAAGAAGTTCTTGCAGCGCTTGAACAACGCCTGGAGACGTCTGGTTTTCGCCGGTTGCAGTTCAGTCCTTACGTGTAGCTTACGGGACCGCCGTTGTACGCCTGTCGATCTAGCCAAAAATCTTTCTGTAATATCTGGATCGGCTGAGTTAACTGTCGAAACCGTGTTAAGCGCTTCGTCGTGAGGTGTTACAGATGCCTGGGCTTCGGTTACATTGCTAAGAACTGTTCTGGAGAGGACAGGTCAGTGTTATAAATGTGGAGAGCAGGGACACTTGAGCAAAGCGTGCTCTGAAAGTCCATCCTGTGTGTACTGCAAGGGGAATGGAAATAGCGACCATCCGTCTGGCAGTAGTAAATGCCCAGCCATCCGAAAATCATTTCAGGGTTCGTTTAGGAGCCACGAAGAGAATCCTTCAGTTTAATATGAAGGCAAAAGACCATTGTGGGCTGCAAAAGACCTGAGGTGGCAACCTATACGGGAGTTCTATATTGACGTCGGATTTCTATTGGAGCAATACAAAGATGCGGTAAGTGGTGGATGGGTGTCTGATCCATCTGGCGAGGCGGCAGTAAATTCCCGTTACAGGAGGAAAAGCAAAACCCGAAATGTTTCATTTGTTTGGGCTAAAATAAATAATATTTTTAATTATAGCTGTTATGCAGCACCCAGCCAGCACCGTATGGAGTAGATGTGGTGGTGGAACGACGTGTTAGTGATGCTAAAGGAAGACATTCTGTGATTATCGCGGGTGATTTCAATGCCTGGGCAGCCGTCACACAAATTTAAAGGGTGTTACTCTACTTGAGTCCTTAATCTGTCTTGATTTTGTGTTATTTAACAACGACATGGCTCCCACTTTTACCAAAGAAGGTAAAAGCTCAATCATTCACCTTACCTTCATGAGCGGGTGTCTCGGTAAACGGGTCGGAATCTGCCAAGTGAGCGGTATCTACACTCATTGCAACCATCAGGCCATCCTTTTTGCTGCAAACCATCGGCAGTCCAAGAAGTCTCTGAGCAGTTTCAGGAGAGCAAGGTGGATAATCAACGCATTAAATAGGGATTCCTTCGATTTCATTTTGGATGAGAAGATAGAACTAACCGGATCAGCGGAGAACAAGACATAACTCATGTCGTTCATCTGCAATGCCTGTTCATCTGGAGTGCAATGTCGGAGCGAAAATCGAAGAGACACTCTCAGACATCTCCAGTTTACTGGTGGAATGATACGATTGCAGAACTCCGGTAGATATGCCATTCGTCCAGAAGACTGTTTTCATGAGCGAGGGGTAAGTATTCTCCAGCAAGAGTATAGACGGACACGGACAGACTTGAAATGGGCGATTAAATCAAGCAAGAGGCAACAGTGGAAAGAGTTAATCCAAACTGTAGACTGGGAACTTTGGAGAAGGCTGTGCAAGATCGTCATGGCAAAATTGAAGAAATCCCCAAGTTTAGTGCCAACCTCCCCTAAACTGCTAGATAAAATTGATAAAAACTCTTCTCGCAGCAGCAGGAGACCAACCTAGTTGTTGATAAAAGTCTCTGAAGGATCAATACCTACCATTACACTCGATTAGCAGAATGTAGCTTACAGCAAAGTGGAGGACAGAAAAGCCCCAGGGTTGGATGGAATCCATAATGCTGTCTTCAATGAAGAAGAACCCTCAACATTTTTGCTTACAATGCTTGTGCGGGCTTACAATGCTTGTGTGACGAATGTATATTCCGCCCACAATGGAATGTATATTCCGACAACAACTGGTGCTGCTTTCAAAGGGCAAGGGACTATTTGATGATCCATTGTCATATCCTCCTATCTTCTTATTAGATACGGCTGGTAAAGTATAAAGGATTAACCTTAATCGACTGCTACAATCCACGGAGGGGACAAACTTGTTGGCGGACAATCATATGACTTTAGAAAGTCGTGTTCAACAGTGGATGCCATCATGAGAGTTGTCAGCATGGCTCAGAATGCTATCCAAGCCAGAAGGTGGAATAGGGCTAATAAAAATTATTGTCCCATCGTAACCGTGGACGTTAAGAATGCTTTCAACTCGGCAAGATATAAAGGGAGTACTGAAGGTCATGGGGGTCCCGTCGTACATTAGACGAGTCACTGGGAATGACTTCCGAGACCTACTTCTTATGATAGAGAGATAGGGTCAAGGACATACTGTGTCACTAATGGTGTACCACAGGGATCAGTGCTGATTCCTATCCTGTGTAACATTATGTACGATTCCATTCTCAGGCTGACTGCCTCAAGGTACGAAAATAATGGGCTTTGCGGATAACGTTGCTTTGGTCGTCGTAGCCAAACTCCTGGAGGAAGTGACGTGTATTGCGGATGAGCCCATAGTGATTAATCGTTGGTGGTTTATTTTACTTTTAACCTGACACTCGCTAACCATAAGACTGAAGTGGTACTCGTCAGTTGTCGAAAGGTTACATAGTTCATCACTCTGACAGTTGGAGATTCAGAGATTTGTTCCCAGTCTTAAGCGAGACATCTTGACGTACTCACTGACTCACGACTGAACGTGAAGGAAAACATGCAGAGTGTAAGTAGGAAGACCGCAAATATTGTGTCCACCCTGTCACGCATAATGCCAAACATCTGTGGTCCGAGACAAAATCGGAGGAAGTTCCTAGCGTCTTCGAGTTCGCCAATCTTGTTGTATGTTCCTCCGATATAAGTCGATGCGATAAGTATTTACAGTTACAAACGAGAAATGGTCTACCTATCGCAGAAGTGCATTGAGGGTAGCAGTCGCTTTCTATACGGTATCCTACGAAGCAGTTTGCGTGATACCGGGTATGCATTACATCGGACTGCTGGTGGATGAGCGGAAGAGGATGTAGCTCAGTCTCTGTAGCTGAAGAAAGAGAAACCACTATGGTCAGGTGGCAGACTCTGTATAATAGTGTGGATAAGCGACGGTGGGCGCTTAGACTCATCCCAAACATAAGAGAATGGGCCACAGACGTCACGGTGAACTACGGCAACCAAATCCTAACAGAGAATTGTAGTTTTCTATCGTATCAACACCGGTTTAAACTGGATGACATATCAACATGTCCTGTTGTGGAGGAAGCAGAGCACGTTTTTTTCGTATGCGCTTGCTTCCAAAGCAAGAAAGACTAAATTAATCGACTAGAGGGCGGAAGACCTGAGCCCAAAGTTCTAGTTCCTCTGATGATAGTGAAGACAGAGGCGCGGGAGACCGTAACTAATTACTCTGTATTTCTTATACAATACCTACGTCTTCAGGAGAAGGAAAAATTTGCAATCCATTGGCAGATGAGGCCAGGTGCTAGTAAACTCCTCTCACAAAATAATGCTTGATGGCAGTTCCGTGGGAGGTGTGACGGGAGATGCTTTTTTGGGTAAAAATCCCCCACACCTTGCGATACAGTCTACAATGTGCCTTTGGAAGATTTCTATCTGTCCTCGTATAAAAACAAAAAAACCGCACTCACACCACAGAACGCTCTGTATATATATATATATATATATATATATATATATATATATATATATATATATATATATATATATATATACTGAGTCGGAGGGGAATAAAATACCTGCNCAACCATGAAAGAGACCATATATAATGGACAGTCTACGGTGCAGAGGAGGTACTTGCGTCTCCAGGGAATGAGCAAGCGGGCTCCCAAACTTCGTCAACCAGCTACGGCAGTGCTGAGGAGGTGGATCACATTGTCCCTTCCACATATTTTGTCATAAGTGAGGTGAAGAGGATGCGTGCGTGAGGCAGCATGATAGTCTGATCCCGGAACTGCACGACTTTGCATTGCCAATGACAAATGTGCACAAGGAGATCAAAAGGTAGCTAACTTTTTTTGGCATTGCGTTTAGACAGTTAAAGGACCTGAAGTTTAAGAAAGAACATGTTTTATAAACTGGAGACACGGAGACTCCTGTAGAACCATCGCATACTGCGACAATGTCAGAGGCAAAGACACTGCCAAGCACCAAGGGGAGGAGCAGAATTGGCTACCTGTAAGGGGGCGGAGAAATCGGATTCCACCTGAAGAGATCGTTGCAGAGAAGGTAAAACAATCGAATGAACCTGAAAAATTCCCCCGAGCTTTGGAGAAAACCCAGAAATGGGACTATCGAAGGCAGAAGAAACAAGTGGAGAAATCCAATGCACTGATTATTGATCTCACGGACAAGGAGAAATACTCCGATATTTTTGAATGGGTCAAACAGAATGTTGCCGCCAATGAGGCACGGCAAATCTTCGACAAAAATAAGGAGAACGAACGAAGAAGACATGAAAATAGTACTCTCTCGGAAGAATACCGACAAGGCTCCTATTTTGTATAAGGTCATTGATAAACTCCTTGGACTGATGCTGTAGTTATGAGCAATACACCTGAAGTAGATATCAAGATCAAAGATCTCGATGAAGTAATGACAGAGAATGAGATCCTGGAAACGTCGCAGAATACGGCCGATGAGGATTTCATAATCCCGAAGGATGCAGCCAAATCCCTGTGCAATGCCTATAGAGGGACCTAGATTGCAAAGATCAGACCGGCAGTAACAACGGTCAATAAATTCATAGGTGAGTACGGCAAAATCAACATTGGACTGGTTAGAAGTCGAATTAGAAGATTGGAGAGACTCCTAAAGTGCTTTAAATGCTGGGACATAGGACATCTCGCTAAAAAAGGAAGAATATATGATCGATCAAAGCTCTGTTTAAAATGAGGGAAAGAAGGCCACAATAATACTGAATGCGAATAAGAGACCGAGTGCACCCTTAGCAATGATAGAGCCAACACAGGAGATAGTGCACATATAGCAGGTATTGGCAGATGCCCATTATATAGGGATGCACTTCAAGAGCTTAGTAAAATCCGAAAAGGAGAATATTACAAATTAGTCTCAACCATTGTGAGGCACCTAGTTATGCAGACAGTGGACAGGCAGAAACGTTTCTTGGTGATGATCTCGGAACCGTATAAACACCTTAGTTCCTCAATGTGAGAGACGGATGAAAACGTGGATGTTGTAATCTGGTCTTGTGAATACCCACACCAGAATATTGCAAACAGCCTAGGAAATGGCGTTGTGACAGCTAAGATTTATGACAGCTAAAATTTCTTATACTGGTATGCATCACCTAGTCTTAGTATGGATGAGTTATCGGATCTCCTAGAGAGATCAACCAATGATGCGAAGCATCACTCGCTTGTGGCAATTGCGGGGTATTTTAATGCCTGGACAACCGACTGGGGGAGTAAGAAGACGAACGCGAGAAAACAAGATTACTGTATTTTATATCCGCATTGGATGTAGTCTTTCTGAATAATGCAATAGACCATATTCCCGTCATATATCAGAATTGAGGATAAGATGAGCAACTACACTCAAATTGCACATTAACGCAAACAAGGATAAAGGACAGACAGTGATGGGTTCAGACAAAATGACTAGCTTTACGATCACGACGGTACCAAAAGACAGGACAAGATGACAAAAGGAGCGCAAAATATATTTACGATAGTTTGTAGCTGAGTTTCGAAGATCTCAGGGAAAAGCGAGCAAAGTATTCAGGATGGAGATAAGGAGTTATGCCGGCAGTCCGAACAGTTGAGAAAAGAAGCGGGACGTTTAAGGAAGCAGCTAAAAGAACTAACAAATCTAGCAGATGTGAAAGAACTAATTCTGGTTATGGGGGAAAAATTAAGGGAGGCCGTGAGCCTAATGGAAACGAGATATATTGAAGTATTTGAAGAACGTATCATTTCAACAATAGACGATCGATGGAATATGTTACAGGTTACTCTCAACAGGGATAGGAAGAATTTAGAGAGCGACTTGCTCAGTACGTTGGATAGAGTTCGACTCTCAAAAGGACGTTTAAATCAAATCTATAGTAAACAAGGAGCGATGCAGCACCACATGCAGTATATGACATGGAGAGTAAAGCAAACTAAAGACATGGTGACTTGCTTTGCAGACGAAACTACACATACACCACGCATGGATACTGAGGATGAGGACACAACAGATGGAACCTACGCGACAGTGGTTAACGGAAGAAACATGTAAGAAGAGCAGATATTATTAATAGGGAGAATAAACGGAGTAGAAGATATTTATATTCTGAAAACTGTACTTGACCTTCTTGCGAAAGAAAAAGAAGTAATTATCATAGAAGACTGCAGATAGCCGCGGGGTAACCGCCTGCTCATCCGAGTCGAGGTGGGTGTTATGAGCACAAAAGTGGGAGAGATTATTGCAAACCACGGGAAATTGTAAACACAAGAGGCTAGAAAGATCAAACCAAAGATAGTACTGTATACTGTAGAGGAACAAGACGAAGACGTGTTCATAGACCGTATGGAACGACAGAATATGGGTGAGACCAACGATGACATACGTGTTTTCAAGCGCATTGGCAGGAAGGAATGACTCATGAAACACTGGGTAGTGGTAGTCAGCGGGAGTTTCTGCAAACGGATAATGCAACAGGGCAAATTATATGACGGATTCAAATCAAATAGAATAAGTGAATTTATAGAGCCTCAGAGGAGCTACCTCTGACACCGGTATGGGAAAACAACTGAGTACTGCAAGCAAAAACAGCTTTGAGGACATAGTGAGGAACCCGGACATGACGTCAAGAAACGGACAGCAGATAAGGAAGAAAGCAGTCTGTGTAAATTATAAGCGGAGAAATCGGTCATAAGATCACGGTGTCCGAAGTCATGAGTTTGAGAAGTATCAGAGAGTCTGCGGTATAATTTTACTACACACAAATTATAGTGTTTAAGATAATGCAGGAGAAATTACGAGGAGTTCAGGGAATTCTGGAGTTAACAAAATTTTTGGAAAACAATACTATTGACCTGTGTGAAATACAAGAACCATATTAAAAGAATGGGCGACTTACTCATCCGCCGTTCCGAATGAGGAAGATTCATTGCGCGGTCGGAAGATCTGCAATCATAGTCAGCAACACTAATATCGAGATAAAGGAGTTGAAGGAACACACGACTAAGCATACACAAGTCATATGGGTGGTCAAGGATGACATCAATGTAATGTTTATAATGTATACGTGCAATACGCCACAAAAAGAACAGGATTATTTCGGAAAATACGAGTGATATTAGATAAATATCGTGGAGAGGAGATATACCTAAGTGATGACTGGAACGGGCGTTTCGAGTTATGGGGAGATCCAATCAATAACTGACGACGAAAGGAGTTAGAAAAATTAATATTAGACATGGACTTGAGTATCGACAACATTTACGGCCTAGCTACCTTCGAGACTGAAAATGGACAGTCGATCATAGATTTGGCGCTGCAAACTCGGAAAACAAAAACGACGGCAACAATGTTGCAAATTGCATCGAGAGTGACCATAACACCATCACATACTGTATAGAGAAGAAAGAGGACATGCCAAAAGAAATGTGCGCAAGCATCAACTATAGAAAGATAGACTGGGAAAGATTTCAGAAAGAGAAGTGGACAACATTAACCTATCCAACACAAAAAGATAACGAGGATATTGACGAAAGAATAGACGTACTACAACACAATACCCTACGCGTTGTAGAGACATACTGCAGAAAGAAGATGAACAGACCACACGGACAGACGTGGTGGGATGAAGAATTACAGACGGTGAAGCTACTGCGAAAGAAACTGCGAAGAAGATACCAGCTATATATATATATATGTAAGAATCTAATAATTCTTAATTAAATTGAATAAAATGAGTATCAAGACGAGTAAAAATATTTCGAAAGTGTGCGGAGTCGTAACCGACTTTCTGCTAGGCAACGGTAAAGATGGACGGCCGTTGGAGAAAGGACGATGCGTACGATGCATGTATTTTCGGTCAAAAGTGGGAAGGGAATAGGGAATTGACCAAGACGCAAGAGATGACGTTCTGTTTAAAAGGGAAACCAACAGAAAAACTATAAAACGTTGAAGGACGCTAGTAACGAAACTTTGGAGTATTAAAAGGGCAACGGCCAGAGAAGCACATGTGGGGGTGGGGAGAGAGGTAGCCTCCCTTTATAAATTGAAATGGACGAAGCGATCAACAGTAGACTGCAACCCAAGAAAGCGTGGGTCCAGGAAGATTTGACCCCCTTGCGGAGGGGGCTGAGAATCGTCTAGGGTACAGCGGCAGGGATCATAAAGCAAGGACCTTGGACTGTGGGCGTCGCGGACAGTTAAGGAAGACACACCGAAGACAATGCGAACGACTGGTAGAAGGTTCGAGAACTTTCCAGATTTAGTTATTCCAGAAAAAACGTTGAATTCAAAATTATAGAAAAGTCTGTGGAACCAGAGGAAACCGTTGGAGAAAAATTTTACTGAAAGGAGCGATCGGATTAGTTATGAACATGTACTAGGCGTTAAAAGTTCAGCCAATCGTGAAACGATGAAGAGGAAATTCGTGGTTACTGACTAGAAGTTATGTTTCAAAAAAAAGCCGTCACGTGTGATGACTTCGTGAAAGGGACCGGGTGGGAGGTGAGCCGATAAAAGAGGTCGCCGAGGCTCGAGAAGATTATTAGCACATTGATTTTACATCAGATTTTTCGTTTTTCGAGTATCTTTCAGACGCGCTTCATTTCGATTCATTCCGAAGCACATCTTTCAGAGTTACATTCAATGCACTCAGATTTATCTTTGCACATCACTTGACTTCTTAGACAGTTTAGTTACGATTTTTTTTATTATTCGAAGATTCTTTTCTGTGATAGATTCTGAGTCAGACCGAGATCATGTCTCGATTTTCAATCGTAAAAGTTTCGGATGAATCAGTTTTAATCACTAATTTAATAATCCGTGTTATGCAGTACTTGCGCAGACTCGAATTTAAATATGTTTGTTTCGAGAACAAGTTGGAGAACCGACTAATTACGTTGTTGTAGCGTGTAGCGATCGCCGATATTAGGGAATCGTGTCGCAATAAACTATCGTTTGTTGATGAACTAGAATATGACGGTGGAGCGGAAATTCCGAACGAGGGGTCCATGGCTTGTTCTACTACGTCCGCCAAAGCAGACTGTTGGCGATGGCTACAGGTGATCTGAAAGGACGCACTCCATCAAGCTGAGACTGAGCCAGGGCATTCTCACCTTCTTAGATGCTTAGACTGGTCTCGTCATCAAATCATTAAGGTAACCTGTGGAAGCTGGGACTCCCAGTAGTTAAAGCAACTAAGTGGCACCGATCGTAACAAGTGCTTCGAACAATAACTGAAATGGTCCGCGCTCAGGACACTTGCATTTGTATAAATAACTAAGACCTTAAGAATAATGAGCAATTATGATGGCCCAAGGCAAACATGACCTTTTTAAATGGGTAAAAGGGTCGTTGTCATGGAACTTTTCAAAAGGGTGCAGGGACCCTCTCAAAAGTACTGTAATTGCTCATCTATAATTGAAAAGATTTAAATGCAATGAACTCTTCACTTAAAAATGTCCTAGAAGTATACAGTTAAAAATCTGATCAAGGATAGGAAGTAATGTTCAGTAGGGTATTAATAAAAAATATGTGAACGTAATACATTATATTTCACATATAAAAGAAAATAACAATACAATCTGCGGCACATTCAAACACTTTAATTAAGTGTGGGTTCCTCCTAATTTGCTTCATTTTCTGATAAATGTACCGGTGTACTAATGCTGCTTTAAATCTGGATAGGTGTTCAGGAGGTACCTGCCCCTTGTTTTCTGCATACACACTATTTTAATATCTTCCTGAAAGAGAGAGAGAAAATATTATTTTCTCAGTTGGAAAAAGAAACTACCTTGCATTTTCCTGGTTTCAACATAAAAATCCTATTATGTTATATATTACAGTGAAACAAAAAGTAAAAAAGGGATAAACTCTCTTCTTATTTCTTCTAAGAGCAAAGGGTCTAATCTTTTCAGAGTTCCATGGGATTTCAAATTACGTTCTCCAATACTCCCATTGTATAAGCCCTTGTAGATGAAAACGTACACTGCCATTTCTCGGACATACATGCCATCAGTTGATGGATGCAGAGGGAGTTGTTCAATTTTATCCAAGACACATTTATTCACAGAATATCCAGGAATAAACTCAGTCTAAAAATAGAATATGGGAATGTATTACATCTTTGAATTAATGTACCTTATAATAAATAAACCCCACATATGTATAATATGTTTGAAAGAAATTAAAAAGAAAACAAAAGTTTAGATTGGGTAATATGTATTCATACATTTAAATTAATGATGTAACAAATGTGATTCTTTAATTGGGCTCTAATGACCTTGCTGTAGACGAGCCCTTAAAGCCCTACAAAGAAAAAAAAGATTCTTTAATACTACAGCTGAACAAGAAATCCCCCCCAGGGGACTTACATCTAGTAAGTACGTGTTTGGCGAGCACGGGGCCCCGAGCTGAGTCTGGCATTACTTCTACTTACTTGTGCCAGTCTCCTTCCTTTCTCTTTTCTGACCTCCCTTGGTCACCTCTTGTTCCTTTCGATCCCGACCCTATCAAGGATAGGGTATCTTTCATTTTCCTCATTCCTCTTATTTTTTTCCTACCCCTCGTTTTTTGTTCCCCCTTATTCTTTTCCCCCCTCATTTTTTGCCCCCCCTCCATTTTTTTGATGTATGTTGCGAGATGTGTTTTGGTGTGTTGTAGATCAGGAGAGATTTTAGTGGGTAGGGTTGAATCATTCGACGAGTCCCACCCCCGGGGAGAGTCATGTTGGCTCTCCCTAGTGCGTAACTGCATTTTCCCTACCTGTACAAGTTTTTCGGGCTCCAATGACCTTTGATGTCGACATGAGCCGTAAAGCCCCACAAAAAATGAACAAGAAATCAACCTGTTTAATTAAAATACCAAAATTGACAAAAATTAAATAAGAACATATTAGATTTCCTGGCACAAGGAGGTGAAGAAACATACTGAATCAGCTACAACAAAAGCTCCTGTCTAGTTTACAAAAGAAAAAAATTATATACCATTTAAAAATGTATCATATTTGCCCCTCTAAAAATCTCTTACATTTGGAAAACACGTAATTGCTATTAGTATTACCACTAAAAATGGTAACAAAAGTTGCAAGAAAGGCTCTTATGTTAATTCAAAACCTTTACAGGTGAATGTAAATCATTCTAAACAGCTACACAAAATTTGTCAAGCAACTAATTTGTCATGCAATAGACTACTAACCAACTCCGATCCATTTGGTAATGGGACGTGGTCATCAACACATGGTGAGCTGCAAGAGAGAGTAATGTTTCACTTAATGTGCATTTTGAGATGTCACATGTATAAACATTATTTAATTGAAATACTTACTATGATCTTGAATGTAAGCACCTGTTGAAACATTATGATATTGAATAAAAATTTTCCACATAGGTCTTAATAAATTTCTTTCAATTACGTGTATTTTGTTCAGAAACAGAATTGTTTATTTGAAAAATTTGCACCTTGATAGGGCAGATGATTCAGGCTCAACAAAGTATAGATACGACATGGTCCTGAGGAGGAGATGGAGCGTTTACCGTTCCCTCAGATGAAATTAACGAGTTGGACCTGCACACAAACCAATAGTTACCAAAACAATTCACATGAAAACATTACGCATATGTAATTTCACTTTATTTTTAAAGATCTATTTCAGAGAAAGAACAGATACATGAAAATGAACAAGTTGATTATCATGCTCTAACAAGACCAGATAGAAATGAAATGTCTCGCCTTTCAGAGTCACAGATCGTTGATAGTGTAATTAAATCTCTATTAACTTGACACACCATATCAGGCATTATCATCTTACCCAACTGTTGTGGGGATAGGGTTGCAGGGTTTTTCCTCTTGGGTGGAGGTGAAACATGGGCAGAATTGGCAGTAATTTCTTTCGATGAAGTTGACCTGCACATAAATCAATGTTGAGCAAAACAATTTAGGAAAAAAATATGGACAAGACATTTTACTTGATATGTAGAGCGAAGAATATAGCTTATATTTCCGGACCCGCAATAATATTTGTTGTATTACGACATTAATTAATTTTTCGAACCCTTGTTGGACCAACTCCTTACGTTTGGCCAAAACATATATTTATGACAAATTTAAAACCAAAAACAGACATTAAGTTAGCATAACAGTAAAATTGGAAACACCAGCTTTGGCAAAAAATTAATCAAAAATAGGAATTTTAAACTAATAACTACCTATTGAGGACATATTTAAGCTTTTTCAATAATTCAACCGAATCAAAAAAAGTGAAAGATTAATGAAGACGAAATATTAATCAGGTTTGAGGTAGTCAGAAAAATAATCTAGATTTATACACATTGCAGGCTTTTGAGGGAGTTGCTAATAAAATTAAAGTAAACTTGAAACTTCAGTTTTATATACCTGGTTGATCTTCAAGATGAATTCCTGATGAATTCTGGAATTGCGTCCAGAATTTCCAGTTGCAATTGAAGTCTCCTAATAAAATTTTCGAATGGTGTTCAGGGATGTTATTAGTAGTTTCCTCCAGTAGCTCCCAGAAGTCGTCCACATACTGTGGATTTTTTCGGTTCTAGTCGTTTGTGGGACTATGTGCGTTTATCAGTGTATATGCCTTGTTTCCAGATTTCTCTGAAATTATGAAAATTCTTTCTGATGTTGAGTTGAAGTTTATCACTGAATCTATGATGCACGGCAAAAGCTGTTCCAAATTGTTTGGGTCCCTTGTTCAGCTGGATTGCAGGTTTTCCCTTGTAGATTCTGAAGTTTTCAGAGCCAAAATGGTTTTCGTCAGTGAATTGTGTTTCTTGAATGGCAAGGATTTGTATGTGGAATTTTTATGTGGAATTTTTCCATAGTATTCATGAGTTGTTTGAGTTTGTCTACTTTGCAGAGAGTGATTGTGTTGAGTGTTCCTGTGTAGTTTTTCTGTTTCGGTCGTAGAGATTTTGAGAAGGCTTTTCTTCACATGATGTTCCTGATCCCCCAGAATCCGATGAGCAGGAGAAATCAATGTTCAGGCTGATGCCTGGGGTAGTGGAATTCTTTCCTGTTGTTTCATCATGTTTCTTCAAGTTGAAATTGGTTTTGTGGTGATCTCCCGTATGAGATCACATGTGTTACGACTTGATTGTTGAGATCAAGAAGTTTATCTGGCAGCCGCACCATCTAGGTGAACAGACGCTGATCACCAACCGCTGGACTCCAGAACAGACGCTAGTGGGTTTGAGTGTGTTTGTCTTTCACAGCCGCCCCTAACCTGGGACATAGACGCTGTTGTTGGCTAGTGCTTATATCGACACATACTCACATTGTCACATTGCTGTCCTAGGATATATATGGTATTCCGAAGAACAATCCTTCAGACAGTTCGCGAGATTGTGAGCTGCAGTTCAATACATGTCTCATCAAATATCCTTAGCACCCGAGCAATTTCTTCTTCCAATGCCTCCTATTATTTTCATCCATTATGATTGCTATGTCATCAGAATATGCGATTATATAGATCTTTTCCCTGACCATTTTTCCCCTGTCCAACACCACATTGAGGACTATATTCCAAAGTACTGGTCCGGAGTGACTCCCGTGGCCACACCCTTGTGTCATTTTATTAACGATTCTCTCGTCCCCAATTTCCATGAGAACGTGGCGATCTTCCAAGTAGGAGGTGACAAACTGTAACAATTGTTGCGGCTTATTTTTTCGCTATAACACTCGTAAAATTAACTATTCTAAACTCAACTATTCACGACAACTCCGCGTGGGGTGAAAATTTCACATGATTGGCAAAAAATAGTCACATGGTTTTGAAAAATGCATCACGAGTTAGCTTCTGAGGGACAGTGGGGAACGAGGTGATAAAACATGATGCAGAGACGCTCCGTGATCATTCAACAATTCGGAGGAGATTCGAGTATTTTCGAGCAGTAGATCATTTAATCATTCGATTTTTTGAGCAGGATTCGGTTCTGCGAGTATATTCAAGACTAATGAGATTCCGAGATTGGAGCACATACGATCAGATCAATTTTTTCAACGTTTCCTCACTCCTGCTCACAAGTTCTTTCCTACTTTTCCCATTTACGTGTACCACCAATTAATCGGCATATGCTGTATATGGAATGTTTTCCTTGTCGTTCAAGTACCACATTCATCAATACGTTCCACAAGAGCGACCCCAAATTACTTCTTTGTGAACAGCCTTCAAATAATTGTCGATACGTTTCATCTCCTATTTTGAACATGACATATCTATCCCTGAGGTAGTCACGTATCAAATCCATTGTTTTTTCTTTCACGCCTTTCTTACGGAGTTCTTCCTGAACTTGTTCCCCATTTACTGAGTCAGAAGCTCCTTTGTAGTCGACGAATATGAGCAAATGATATCTCTCCTTTGTCATGTCAATATTTCGCTGTAGGTGTTTTAGCGCATCTTCTGTCCCCCTGCCTTTAATAAAACCTAACCGGTTCTTACTCAATTTGTCACCTACTATTTGTTGTAGTTCCCGCGCAAGTATTTTATCTAATAATTTCCCGAGCATCGGTAATAATGTAATGGGCCGGTAGGATGATGGTAGCAGTGGGTCCCTATTCCATGGTTTGACAAATAGACGCAGGTCCCTCACTTTCCTCGGCATTGGAAAATACCCATATTGCTTACATTGATTGAAGATTGTTTATTCCTCGATATATCTCTCACATAGATACCAAACCATATCTGGTGTTACTTTATCAAATCCTGGAATTTTTCCAACCTTTAGTTATTTTACAACATCACGTACTTCTGATGTTCTTTCATCCGCACTTAAATTTTTCAAGGTATATTCTCGATGACATAGATATTGATGGAGGATTCCATCCACTAATGCTTTCCTTGGAGACATCCAATCTGCTGTAAATGTTCCATCCCCCTTCATACTTTTCCATATTTGTTTTCAGTTTTTCCCGTCCTATCAAGTATGGTATTTCCCATATGTATTTACTCACACAATCAGGAACAAAATCTGCCGAATATTTTCACTTTGTCTGTCGTATTATTTTACGATATGATTTCAACTGGTCTAAATACCTGGTGTATTGTCAAATGGTCACTGGTTATCTCCGGACTAACGTACCAACCCGTAGCTGTTGTAGTCCTGTGTTCGTCCTTGCAGTGTCAAGTCAATTATTGACTTTCCATTATCTGTCTCTCCGTTTATATTTATAATACTTAGGTCACACGAAAGTATCATTGCAACCAGTTTATTTCCTCTTTTGTTCGTCAAAGTGTCGTCTCATAATGTAGACCGGTCATTCATGTCGTCACAAACATATAAAACATTATTTCCGTGTTTTGAAATGATCTTTTGGAGTGTATCATGTTGGTCTTGCTCTGATACTTGACGTAGACAATTTTTAACATGACAGTCATGTCCTCCTTTGTAATTGTTATCGCTTGAATGTACTTGCTGGTATATTCCGTGTTCTCCAAAACTGTGATCTTCGTATTTGCAATTAAGATCGCCGACTCGTCTCCTACGCAATACGCAATACCCGCTGGTATTTTGATGTATGTATAATTCGTCCGTATCGTGTATGTCGCTCTTGGAGCATGCATACATCAATTTTATTTACTGTAATATATGTACTAAGTTCCGCCATTCCAATATATCCTCTTAGTAAATTAGGCAGCCAGTGTTTTGTCCTCCATTCGCTGTGCCCTATCTTGCGTATAACCTTAATATTGCTTTCTGATGATATATCCATCGTATCCTTTAACTCCTCCAAAAAATCCATCTCCATGTTTTCGCTATTATACATGACTACTTTGGGTCTTATCGTATAGAGTGGTATTTCTGTTAAAGTAGGTGTTGCCAAAAGCGTTTTCCTTATTTTCACAACTTCCTTCGTCAGCCATCTGCAATCATACATTTCCAACCTGTGAAACTCTGACACTCCACTGTCACATTTTTTTCAAGCAATCTGTCTCGAAGAATCTTTTCTACGACTATTTGTCTATCCTGTTCCTTCTTCCCCAACAGTAGAACATGTCCACGCGTAGACTTCCGCTGCAATACTGTGCTATATGTTTCTTCGTGTTCTTTCCCGTCGTCCCATGTAGTATAGTACTAAGTGTTTTGTTTCTCTAGTTGTTGTTGCACATTTCTTTCTATCTGCCGTATTACTCCCTCCGTCTCAGTCATCCTTTCTACAAGGATGTCTTTCACAGACGCAAATCCGTCTGTCAATTTGTCCACAAGTTCAGAATAGTGTCTGTTCATCCGCGTCGTCAGCATATTGAAGCAATCATCCAAAGAATGTATCACGTTCTCTTCCATCTTCTGAAGTATTGCACTGTTGGACAATTTTTCGATTGATGCGACAGGTCGCTTGCCCGAGTCTCGTTGTATTGCCGTCTTTTGTCGCACAATCCCAAAGTCACCCTGCTCGCTGTCTAACAAGCGGCCCACTCGAAATTTTTCCCCTACGTCTAGCAAGTACTTCCCGGCATCATGTGTCTCTTCATTCCTCTCTAATTTTGCCCGCACCACCACATTCTCTCGTGTTGTCACCTCGTACCCTCCCCATATTGCTACCACTCTTTTTCTTATAGTGTTCTGCGTCTTCTCAGTCATCTGTGTGAATTTTCTGTCCTTAAATATACGCAAAAGGTCATCGTACACTGGACGTAGTGACGCAGTCTCACGAACCCCTGCTTTCCTGCTCCCGCGTGTTTGTTTCGCAACGACATCAATGTCATCTTTTGTGGTTTCGTATGGTTCACCATCACTACTTAGTGCTGTTGGCGTTGATCCGCCACTATGTCCGCCATTACTTTAGTCCCCAATGGATGTCACTCGTGTTCGTGGGCATTCAACACGTCATACCTAAGGGTGAGGCTCCTTTGTGCCAGGTGCAATGCTATGTACCGTATCACCGCTGTAACTGTCTGTTTGTCACTTGTATGCTTTGTGAGTGTTTGGTAATTGTGGTGCTTTAGCAACATTATCAAAGCATGATAAATTAAAAGTCGTTTCTATGTTGCTCATTTTTTTATTATTGGTTTTAGAAAGCTTTTTCAGCTGCATAGCAACCATCATCAGTAACATACACTGAGTGTTAAGGAATATTCGCCAAAAATATTCCTTAACACTCAGTGTATGTTACTGATGATGGTTGCTATGCAGCCGAAAAAGCTTTCTAATACCAATAATAAAAAAATGAGCAACATAGAAACGACTTTTAATTTATCATGCTTTGTGAGTGTGTTTCTGTTCTAAAATCCAGGGGTATGTCCTTCCTAGCCGTGTTGGTCAGAGTGCTAGCGGAATGTGCACGATACAATTTGCTTCTTCCTAACCATAATCCTGTAATTTGGTCCTTTCTGGTTGTATGTCCTTGTTTCACCGAAATTCCAGGAAGTGTCCTTCCCAATTGTTTTTAGTCAATGCACCAATGTCATACACTTCTCTTCTGTTCGCATCACCGATGCCGGTGAATGAATTTTGGAGTAGAATCTGTCGGAATCTTGTGGAACCCACTGCTATGAGCACACTGTTACTACGCTGCCACATCCAGCCTACTACATCGTATTATTTTCCGAAAACCACAGTTGAATATCTTATGCTGTTCCAATTGCAGGACCAGAAATGCGAAAAGAGACGTTTCTCTATGGTTTAGTCTCGTATGGTCGCTCCAGTATATCATAGGGACGTAAATATTGGCATATGTGTTGTAAACACCCTCCCTACGAAATAAATATTGTATATAATATCTTTGATGATGTTTGCAGTGGGCCGTGACCTGTTTTGATCGCAGATTTGTTGAAAATTTGTTTTTTTTATTTCTCGTAAAATGCACTTTAGTAACAGCATAACAAATTATTATGCTTCTACCACACACTGCTATGCAACCTATTCGCTTAGCAGGCACTCAACTCTCCGTCTCTTAGTTATGTATCAGGCAGTTTATTCTGCGTTCATTTTCGCTTTCTCTATATGAACGAGTGTCATAGCTGGTTTATGTTGAATTATCCCTGAAATGTAATCTAGGACACAGGTAACATTACACAAACTGTCACCCACTGAAAATGATGTCCCAGGAGATCACATTTGATATTATACTCGTAGGTCGTAGAAAAATGGCGCAACTCGCCATGCTATGAGCAAACCTGTTTTCCGCCGTATGTACGGTCTAGTTGGACTAATCTCGCTACACTTTCCTACGTTGCTTCTTCTCACACAAATATCAATCATAGTGTAAGATGTAAGATATACCCATCCTACATACTAGGAGAAGTGACACATACGCATCTTCTTCATACGACTTCCCCCCAGATAAATGCTCACGCCCCATCAACCAGCTCGCACGCACAAAGTAGTTGATGTTACAGGGACACCGTTTCCATACTGTTCCTATGCACCACAAATGCACGTTACTTTTGATACGAGTTGATACTGGAATACCAACGACTTCTACGTACTCAACACAGATCAGAAGCACTCGCCATGTTTGTTTATTTATCGAACTCCCACGGCATGCCCCCCCCCTGTACACAAGAATCTCGAGCCATGACATTTCCATGGCTGGAAAATCTCCAAAGCACCTCCAAAGTGCCGTTCTACGCAGAGTCCACAATCAGGTCCCATGAAAAACATTGTGGACGAAAATACACAGGAGCCGCTAGTAAATAACTACGCTATAACGGCGCCCTCAGAACTACTCCCTTTTAGAGCGTATCGGGTATGATATGGCCTAGATGCTCAAATGTCTTCTCTTATAACTCCAGTACTTAGCAACAAAAATAATATATTCGACTGCACTTCGTCTCGCTGAGCACAAGCAATATTCTGCTCCGAGATATTCAAAGTCAGACTTCACTATTCGGAATCCTAAGTTGAATTCCAAGCCACATACTGGCCGCTACATTCAATAATATGCACTTCCACGACTCGGGACGCATATACGAATAATTCCGAAGAAAGTACGAAACGCTGAACGTGAGCCGCGCTCCGCTACCAGAATCCTACTCCTTCAAGAAAGCACATTCTGAAACCCGACCTCGGCTGCGCCACCAACTGAGAAGATTCAACCCTCAGGACTCGGCGCCCACGGATTCAGAGTCCAATACAAGACACGACGCCAAGGTTCTCCACATCCAGTATCTGCGAGCAAAAGAGTACTGGACCGCTATCACGAACGCCACGTCTCCACGACATATGTGAGATACGCAGTTCACGGAGAACTCACAATTCACACTCAGTCGTCTGGCGTCACGTCTTCAACTTCAAAACAGGTTTACGTAAGAAATAAAATCTTATTCAAACAAACCTGCATTTCAAACCATTATTTATGTTGGTGAGCGAGGGAGATTCTATCCATTGGAGTCGATACTACATCTTCCCCTACCAACATAATAGCTTCAATTTAGAGTCGCACGTACTCTTAATTCACGTTTAAATCACAAATATTCAAGAGCCAATTTCCTTTACGTGCGTTATTATTCGTAACTATGGTTAAGAACTGTATTATGACGGTTTTGTAATATGCGTTTTCCTTTAACAAGGAACCTTGTGTATTGTCCCCACTTAATTAAAAATAATATGTATCCACTTAATGTTTTTATTGGAACGAGAGCTAGCTATATAATCAGGTGAGTGTTGCCCACTACTCCATTCACTCTTTAATTATCGAGTTTTATTACAATATATACATAAATACAGGAAGCATCAAATTTAACTGTGGCGTACTCGAGAAGGCTGGGTTTTTGTCAAGGAGCATGAAGGGTAGCGAGGAGACGGTTTACGCGCGCGGCATGGGTGACCGCACAAAGGATAAAAACAACATCATAAAACCAGCCACCCTGAAGCAAGGATGCCCTCCGAAATAGAAAGCGCGGCGCAGAAGATAAAAGACCTACAAGAAACAAAGAGTAAGAGTGCGAAAATAACCTGGGACGAAAGGACACCCAATTTAACAAAGGAAGGAAGGAAGGGTGCTTTTGAAATTTAAGGAGAAATTCAAAAAAAGACGGTTTTAGGTATTTCAAAACAAACCATGTAACAACGAGAGAAACCCTCAAAAAAGGAAAGTCGAAACGGCTAAGGATTTCATTAGGGATTGCGAATAAGTGGGTTAGCTGCGAAAGACTGGCAGGACGGGTAACCAGCAAAGGACAAGTGCGTTCGTGCGGAGGAGAAAAGATCTAAATTTCTTTAGAATAAGGCGTGGCGTCGGGGAATGGGGAAGAGCGAGAACACGCACGCGAGGGAAACAATAAGATGATACATGCCGCGCTCTAAAAAACAAGAATCCCGAAAAAGGCTAGGGACACATATTCGTGTCAAAGGGACAACGAAAACTACGCAGTTTCGTTCAAATGGAGGCTTCGTGATTCGTTAAAAACCAACACGTCGTAAGTAAGCCACCACTCAAATCCACTCCACGCGGACTAGATGAAACGACGTAATTGGACCAAAGTAACAAGTGGTACGTGGAGGGGCATGGAGTCGTTCACTAAAATTTTGAAAATGAGTGGGGAGAAGGAAATAAAAAGGAACGCGCGGGGGCTCAGATTATTGTTATTAGAGACATCTTAATTATTACCATTCATTAAGATTATTATCATTATTTTATTCGAGAACTTGCTCAGATAAGTTACTAACTTACTCACTGACTGATGCTGAAACTCAGACTCAGATGAGATGACCATCGAGGCCGTTCATAATCGAGTTAGTAGATGATTTCAACCTTTGAAATCTCGTCCTGTGTTCGGTTCGGACTTCAGTAGTTCGGCGATTAGTGAAATGGCTAAGTGCCTTAATTAGACCGGCGAAATATTCGAGCGCACGAGAGGCGAGTCGTATGGACTTTCGAGGGGTGACAAGCAGGCCAGGGTCAACAGCTGTCGAGCGGCGCCAAGCATAGAAAGCGGTCTCTGGAACATAATCCGGAAGGAACCCAAGCGCCCATGCCGTTTCGATTGTGGCAAGTCAACTGTAAACATACCAGTAAGGTAAATGGTTCTGCGATCAGTAAAACTGCAAAGTGGCGAGTGGTTACAGGGGTGACTAAGCGTGTGCTCCGTATCGAAAAACTAAGATCAGTGGTTGTTTTATCACCATTTAAGCAAAACAATTTATATCACCAATTTGAATGTTAAATGTTTATTAATTAGGAAGTCAATTAGATTGGAACTGACATTGAAACAACGCTTTATTTTAAAGAAATTTGAGATCGTGATAATGCGTGATTTGTTGTGGGGAATGGCTGTATTAGCAAGTAAGCAAAACAAGCTCTGTAGCAAATTAAAATTGTAAACATTAATTCATTATGAAGCTACTTAGATTGGAACTGACAGTTAATCAATGCTTCATATAAATGAGTGTAAGGTTGTGTTATCGCGTGATTTTTTAGGGAATGTGTGAGATGTACGCATGAATGAAAAAATAGTTATTTTAAATATGTGAGTAGATCGTAAATAAAAACCTAATTTATCCAATCTTTGTATTATTATTTAAATGTGTATTTTCTTGAAATAAATGGGCCGTACCAACCCCATTCTAAAATAATTAGATCTAGCTGAGCAGAAAGCTGACTATAGTGGGCCAGGTAGGATGATTATCCACCACAACACTACTATATGTTCAATTTTAATGTTATAATTGACGCTCCAACGTGTGACCTGTAAATAGGCAAGCAAGAAAATACACAGCACAACTAATAAATTTGGTTTCATGTGTTTTTGTGGATTTTAGTGTTTTTGTATGTATTAGTTAATAAGAAGTGTTAAAAGTGAAGTTGAAATGGCTGTTAGTTAAAATGGCGGAGGAAAATATCAGATCAGTAACCAGTCAGCTCGAAGAAAAACACGAATTGGCCATTAGCAAAATCACGGAGGCAAAATCATACGCTGAGGAGGCAAATGTCTGGTTAGCAGAGGAAATGGTTGAAATAGCGGAGGTCGCGAGTGCGAACACAGAGAGGATTTCAAAGATGCAGGTAAGCGTGCAAGAAATAATTAATAACCAAAATGAGATGATCAATGAAAGAACCAATTTAGTGGAAAGGCAGGTTAAGTCAATTAAAGAAGGCATATGACTATTTGAAAAGGAGCAGCAAGAAAGGGTAGGAAAGCAGAACATCAGCGATAGCGTCCAAAGTCGATTAAATAAAGTTGAAAAGGGAAGTTTGGATAGAATCGCGGAATTAAATGAACAAATTTCGAAATTCCAAGAAATTAACGTTACTAACAACGCCTATTTGTATGCAACCAGTCATGACTCCGCTGGACACGGAGATAAAATTTGATGGAACAGGAAAAATTCACCCACAAAGGCACTTAGAGTTACTGAAAGTCTATTTTGAACTACACTCGATGACCGAATTAAATAAAATAAACATCAAATAGTCGTTAAGAGGGAGGGTGGCCTACTGGTATGAGATTTGCGGAGAGGAGATTGTAAATTTTAGTGATTTTAAGGAGAAGTTGTTAAAAAGACACTGGTCTACGCAGCAGAGAATGGAACATGAGATTAAGCTCATGAATAGAAAATTTAATTCACGAGTCCATTGGTCATTACAGGTGTATGTTGAGGAGGTGATGGCAGACTGGCGTCGAGGAGGTTCGAACCGAATGCGAGCTTATCGAGATTATTCGCTCTCAACTACCCTCACGTATTGGCGACTTGCTTGCTACCGCGGGCATTGAATCTCTTGATAGTATGACACAAAAACTAAGTATCATTGACGGTAGAAAGGGATAGCGCGTGGGCAGAGATGAGAGTAGCCCCCTTCAATTAATTTCGGTCGTACGGACTCGTGAACGTGAAGTGTCTCGAAATTAGAACCTAATCACTCACCAATGAATCTACTGTCGATGTTGAAGAGTCCCACGCATCATCAGCATCCTTTAAATATGCAAGTTCTTTCAATTCTGTAAAGACCATAGTTCTCTTGGTGTACAATACATCGTACGTAATATTTAACTCTTTTTAAATACCTCTGTCTGCCTTAGAATTGCTTCTCTTGCTGCTCTCCGTCCTTCTTTCCCAACCATTGTCAGTTGTTCTTCAAAGTCGGCGGACGACTGACCACGGATCGTAGACCCTCGTGTCGACTCATGTATTTCAATGCCTCACAGCTGCTACTGCCGATTGAGTTCTCCTCGTAAAAATGTTGCTACGAATTCAATCCGGTATAAGAACGTTCGTCCTGGGCTTACGGAACACGTTATGATTCACGTTGCGTGCTAATACTCACAGTTCCAAATGCAACTTCTTTAATTCCTGCTCTTGCGTTACTCATGTTTCGACAAGCACGTGCTCCGAAATACGCGGTTCCTTGTTATTCTCGAATCACTATTACTTTCGCAACAAATTCTCCAAATTTTCATAAACTCGATCTCGTAATACTTGGACGATCTCAACAACGAAGTGTCAACTCAGACGATCTCAGAAACGAAGTGAAAAATTGTTCGTTCTTCTTCCATCTCCTCTCTAGAAATGCATTTCAATTAAACTCGCATCCCAATTACCAATCAGGATACGTCGTTGCTTCCACTAGCTTCCTAGGTCGCTCTACTTCAATACTCCCTCCTATCGCGCCACGTTCTTGTAGAGATTGCTTGCTGACCGACTAAACTATTGCTTTTATGAAGTGACATATCTCCGTCACCCTCGAAAAATGCAAGTCATGCTGTTCAAATATCATCGGATGACGTGACTGAAATATCTTTCTATAGGCCGTTTTCGCTGTTCCAGCATTACACACGGTATTTAAATTATTTCTTTCGCCTTTTCCACTCTCAGGTCTTAGCTCCTTTTAATTTATTATTGCTGATAATTCTCGTTTTATCAGAATTTATAAAGCGACACTGCTGAAGACAGCCGATGATGGTAAAAGACAGTAGTGTCGGTTTATTTTAAAGATTTTCAAATTTATATACATTACAGAAATCTCGAAAATAGACCGACACTACTACCTTCGATACAATAAAAAGTTTTAAAGTTAATGCTAAATAGAAAAGAAAACATAAAAGTCACACACAAATTTGATAAAACTGCTTCGGTGTCGAGCCTTTATTCACTTTCTATTATTCACTTTCTACGTGACTGAGGAAGGCTGGGCGCAAAAACCGTTTCGTCAAATTTGTGAGTGACTTTGATGTGTTTTCTTTTCTATTTTTCATTATCTTAAAAACGTTTCATTGTAATATTATGTATTTATCTATTATAAAAAACAATGTACATTTTGTGATTATCTCTCTCTCATTTAAGGACTTTTAACATTTCATGTCTCTTAAACAGAAGGTTTATAAACAGAAGAATAAAAAAAATGGCGAAGAATGTAGCGTGGAGCATACCTAGACCAAGTTTAAGGATTAGAAAAGGATTTCGTAGATACAGTACAGAAATTGGCGCACATGGAAATCTTATTGTCACGTATTTGTCACTTTCTATTTCCTGTTTTATTTATATCACTTTGTTAACTCGTGCAATTCTATAAATGTAATTTGTGTATATTTTTAACACAAATGTTAAACTTTCTAATACTCTTACTGTAGTTTATCTGTATGTATATAACTTAATTCTTCCCTTTCCTATATATACACTACATAGTAACAATTATAATTTAAACTATATTAATTGTTTTAAATGTCAACCACATGAGTGAAGCAAACACCTTCGCGTTAGGAAAATTTTCTTACAGCCAGAATCGGTTTGTAGTTTTCGCTGAACATGAGGGTATTAATAGGAGCGGAACTTTAATATAAAGGCCGTGGTAATTGGGAAAGACCGAACTGATGGCTAAGTAGTTGTCATAATGGGGTGGCGGTCGGAGAGACATTTTGAACTGACATTTTGAGAGAATGTTCCGCGGAAAAGGCAAAAAACGGTGTGCAAATTACCATTGGAGAAGTGAAGGGGTTAGTTTGCCAAACTACAGGGAACATCGAAGCCTGGTAACACGAGAACCGGTTGGATTCAAATTATTTAAATTTTTTGTGGGGGTTGGTCGGGTTTTGAACAAGATCCTCGCAGAGGAATCTGGCAGAAAGTAGTTCGGAATAGGATGTTAATAGCGCTGCGAGAGACGGCAGGATTATTCTCATTTTTCTTCTTCTTGTTCTGACGATTTTTTATTTTGATTCTATTTTCTACGCCAGTCTCTTGGCCAAGCGACCATTTCCTGGGTAATTTTTTGTCTTTCATCTTCTTTCAGAAACAATTTAATCACCCCGATATTCCATGCCTTTGGATAACCATAGTTATAGCATCTATTCATAATTTCTCAAATTTCATTTCCAAATATCTTGTATGCGTGATTGATCATCTCATTCGTAATTATTATTAAATCCTGCACTTTTATTTTTACTTAGAGCCTGAACAATCTCATTTATCTTCTCTGTCTTTATCCATGTCGTTTGGTCTGTCATCGTCTCATATTCTTGTGGCATGTCCTCCATATTCTCTTCCCCATTAACTTTCTGCATTGTGCTGACATAATTGTTGTTGTGTATGTTCTTGGTTGTATAATTTCCTATTTATTCGTCGAAAATTATATTCGATACCTCGCAGTTTTTCTTGTGGAGATATCTGGTCAACCGGGTGTTGTAGTGTTGATGATGATGTCTGGTAATATCCTTTCCTACTCTCCATCTAGTGACTAAAATTCTTTACCCTATTCTGAAGTGTAATATAAGTTATTGTCTTTCCACTTTAGTCAGTTTCAAGGGTGTTGATTCCTACAATATTACAAATGGTCAAGTCTTTTTCATTTATCATTTTCTCCAACCGCTGGTCTCGTTCATTTGTGATTACATTGCCTCACAAAGTTGATCTGGCTTCAATTATACAACATATTTCTCATAGTCATCCAACAAGCATTCTACTTGTTTCAACTTCCTCTCTTGCTCTACACGGTTCTTGTAAGAAACATACATCGATCTTGTTTGGCCGTACTTACTCATTTGTCCCTATAATACTCGTAAATGTATCCGGGCTTTAGGGCTCGTCAACGCCAAGGTTATACGCAGATACTTTGAACATAAAACATCGCGTATTGAATGATTCTTTCTCTTTTTGTATGCAACAAACACGCAGCGGTAACGTGTTTCATAGCAATGATTGCGATCTCGACAATAGCTGCATGTGTCTTCAGTGTACAGACAGTTTTTAGCAAGATGTCCAAATCGCTGACATCGATAACATCGCATTGGTTCGAGGTAATTAGCTATTACATGCAAACTACACGATGTGCACCGTAACTACGTTGTCCCCGGTCACACAAAATCGGCTCTAGAAATCTTATTTTGTGGTACTTTTATATGTATACAGCGACTTAACGTCGCAAAAACCGCCATATTCAGCGTCCCCGGTGAGTTCGAAGAACTCCCTTTCAGAAATAGGGGGGGGGGGGTCAAATGCTCTGATATACAGGCGAGCCGAGGGAACTACCTATAGATTAATACGTGAAAGGACCATTGAAAAATGACATACATATTTACACCTGTTTAATATCCATAGGGAACAAATTCAAATTAAAGACTAAAAAATGACAAACAAAAATTTAAGAGAAAAGGAAAATCTTGAAGTAGTCCTATTTTGACCACATGTCGGTCGTAAGGTGCTTACGTACGCCCGCACATTTGAAATCAGGGCGTCACGAGGAAAATGAGGCGGGGGGCCGCGAATCTCACTGCCCGCGACTCCACTTTTCGTGAGGATCAGTTGCACCGAACAATCTCTGTGGTAGTCACTCGGTGAGCGAACGATTTTCTTCTGTCCACGAAGGGATGCCCGCCACGTGCCATGGCGAGGCTCCCGAATATCGAATTTCCTCCACCGGACTCCAAAAACATAAGAGCGCGTGGCGTCAACCATCCCTACTCGTTGCGCCGCTGCCTGACACCGTCTCCATCGTCCCATAACCTGATCGCAGTCGTCTGATATGCGGCGATCAGTCACGCTCCGCCGACCGCGTCGGTGCGGAGTTTTCCTGGTGAACTCCTTGCGCGACATCTGTCACAGCGAACGGAGCGGGAAATATGAATACCCACGTAAGGGATTTTATTGTTTAATTGCATAAAGTCTCATCGCCCCGTTCCGAGGCGAAACATTTTCTTCACAATTATTTTTTTACTCACACGGAAATGCTTCTCCACTCTCATTTTTGTACACTACGGTTCGACGCTTGTTCACTTCGGTAGAGTACTACCGTGTCACTTCACATTCACTGTAGCGTTTCTAAGAACTGCACTGAAGAATTCTTGTTTCTTTAACGCTGGAGATTCACCGCGTGGATTTCTTAACTCGCACGATTACATTTGGGTTTATTACCTTATCCAAGACACCCAGCGTTCTTTTTGACATCATTTACCAAAAACATAATTCTGACATCATTTACAACAATTCCTTCTTATGAAAATTATTGAAATAAAATGCAAATAAATCTGAAGATCGCTTGACAAGAAACTGTTTTATCCTTTAAGTGAAATAACTTTGTTGCATTTGCAAGATTGTTAAGATAATCACATCATTTAACATTAATAATTACGTTACTCAACACTAAAATATTTCAAATAATTTTTCAATTGAAAAAGAAGTTGAGCTGTCACATTATTGAATACAATCATTTTAAATTATTACACTTCTTAATAAAAAATTGTGGAACCAATTACTCAACATGAAAAATTATATATTTTTTTCATTGAAAGTTTAAGTGTCATATGATTCAGCATGAACATAAATACACATGAAACACACACTTTTTTATTTGATCCTAATTATTTGTCAAATATTTATACCTTTTCAGTTTAAAAATAATATAATTACACATTGGAATGAACTCTTTTGCAACTTTTGGTAGAATTATTTGTTTAATATCGTTGCATGTTTTAAATTCAGATTTACAAAAATATCATGAAACATTTAAATTTAATAATTTCCCATTAAAATTCTAGCATATTGAAAAATCACTTATTATTAAACCTTATATTCATATTTACGTATGATTAATTATCAAAATATTTTCAATCATCAACATAAATGCATAAATGCTTCATCCTAATTCGTCTCACTCAGAGAACTAGTTTTGTATACATGACCTGGAATTATTTACATTCCTACTCCTTCCCTTTTTACATCATAATAACCAATATAAATTGAATCATCTTACTCAATTCAAAAATTATTAAAACTGATCAATTTAAATAATTTCTAATCAATGAAAAATTACTGAAGCAAATCTAGCTTGACAATTGATAACTTTTCTTTCTTTACTTAATTTTCTTATTTCTAATATATAAATGCAGGATAAGCTTTCGTATTTTATAATACGAGTATTTATCTATCCCTGCCTTTAGATTAGCTTCCCTTTTTTAATATCTTGAAAACTTTATAAAAATCTTATCTTTTCTTCTTCTTACTCAGCGTAATGATTTAAACTATGAAAGTTGTATTTATGTCCCTGAGAATCTTAGTGGAGAATGGTATTTTCAGGTTTCCTGTAGAACTGTACCTCACATGGACTATGATCCCTAGTAACCGTGCAAAATAGTCACCTGAAAAATAATTGCAAATTAATTACTTGAAAATTTATCACTTGGCATTTTTAATTAATAACTCAAAAGAATACTTCCCAATAATGACATTCTTCAATATTTAAAACTGAATGATATCATCGAATTTTTTTCTCTACTTCATTTTCCGTATGCATTATTTATGCATTAAATGTGAATCCCAAAATCTAAGTCGAACGCTGTTTGTCGGAAGACAAGAAAACTTTTCATGTAGTATTTAGGACTTTTCTCCAACGACTGCCGGTAGATCGCCTCGAGGTTATCTTATCAGTATACCTCTCTTTTGGCCGAAATTAGTAAGGGCCTCTTCCATTTTTCCGGGCATATCTCGCAACGGCATGGTAACTGCTATTGACCTACGAGCGTCTCGTTCCAGTCTCGATGAGTCGTCCTCATTTCTAACCACAAATACGGGATTTATTTATACATTGCAGATTATTTCTGATTTATTTCATCAGCTTCCTTTCTACTGATCAACGTTCGTTTACCTTTGCGTGATAACGGGACATATATCTTTTTTAAACGAGTTGAAACTTTTTCGATGCAAATTTAATATTTCTGTTTTATTATTTTTGAGGAATGATTCTTTATTAGTTATTAATATTTCCAATTATTCTTTATTAGTTATTAATATTTCCAATTTTCCTTCTTCTTCGATCTATAATTATTTTTCAGAAATAGTTTATTTAATTTAGTCAAATTCAGGAGTCTCCACAAATCAAGATAATTATTAATTTTGTTCTTAGCCGGTTCAATTTATTTTTTAAGCATTTTAAATTTGAATTCATTTCTTTCTAAAATCCGACACTAAAATTGCCCTTCAATTTTATATTCTTCCTTAAGAAGTGATTGAATGAAGACACAAGGAATACGTTCTTTCGGAAGAAGCGCGAATATTCACTTCTAATGTAACAAAAACTCGTCAATTACCTTCTGAACTGTCCAGGATGAATTTTGTTACTTTTTTCAAAATCTAGAAAATTAGAATTGAGAATTAGTTCTCGCTGTTCCCAGTAGCAACTGACGTACGTTGTAACGTTTTTACCCACAAACTCTTCAAACTGCCCTATCATTGAGTTTGTATTTTCTTGAACAGACTGTTCGACAACCTCAACACGACTTTTTAATGAGAGGTCATTATTGGCAACTCTTTCGTTTACCTCTTTGCCGTCCCGTTCTACCAGCCGCAATATCTACATTTTCGTCACTTATATATTTACAGCAATACTTTTTTGAACCTCGGAATTTAGGATACGTGTATCCAACGCATCACATCGTTCAGACACCTCACTCGAATGGCCAAGTTTTCCTCATCCTCCTTGGCTCTCGAGTTCAACGTTGCGATCGACTCTTTCCGATTCAATTTCATGTCTCACACTACCGCGTTCATTTTCTTGGTCCTGGATTGTTCGGATGTACGTATACGTAGGTTTACAGTGGTCTCACTCATCTCCATTCTAGCGGTAATCGCTGCTTCACTCGTGTCTTCCTTTTCCGTAATTAGACTCAACTGAGTATTCAATTCTACTTTTCTGACAGCTGAGATTATTTACTTCCTACTGAGACAGTTGAGATTATTCTGTTATTTTTCATCGGAAGGTTTAATTTTTAATACATTCGGTCGTATTATTTTAGATTTGATGGCTGAGATTGTAGAATTCGGTCCTGCACTGCGGTAAACCAATTTCCCATTTGTACCGAGATGGTCTTAACAATTTCTTCCAACTCCTTGCCGTGCGCTTTACGTTCTACTCCAAGCGTCTCGGTCGCGGAAATTTCCACCACTTGTTACCCAACCAACGGCAAAGTCTCCCCGACACATATCTGTCCTGCCTCGCACTCGTCATCAGATGACTCCGATACCGGCAAGGCCTCTCGGTATTTTTGGGAAGAATCCTCCCTTTCCGCCTTACTGAAGTAAACAAAATTTCCGAACAGTGTGGTACCAGCGATAAATTAATCCCTGACGAGTACCACATTAATACCAGAACAGTATGTTCCAATAGTCTCACAACCCAATAATAAAAAACGAAACACATAAGGGATAAAAAATTAAAGTTATTGTTCCAATAGAAGACCCACATTGTCTCACTATTTGTCTTTCAACAGCGATCTCATTTAAGTAGATAGACTAAGATTTGTTTTAAGATTTGATTCAAGTAGACAGATACAGATGCGGACATTTCTGTAGAACTCTTTGAGGCTAACAATATTGCAATTCATTGTTGTCACCTATCTCTAACCGTGTAGGCAGCGTATGCAATAACCTCTCTTTGAAGATTGATTTTTCCCCTGACTTGATTGTCTAATATTATTGCCTATTACATGTGATACCTAAGATAACGAAATATAAACTAAAACCTAGCCAGAACATATCCATGAATTTAAAAACGAAACATGTAAATCGAATAAGTGGTTCTCGTGTTTTAAGAGGTGAAACAGGTTTGCTAGCAGACGACATGCAAGTAACTTTGTTTTATCCTATTGCAATGAATCTTGGAATATTAAATGACTCTTCTCCCTTTTGACGGAAACACGGCGCAGCCAATCATAAATCTGTATACGCATCGGTCACTCACTCTCTAGACGCACTCTGCTCCTGCACGCACTATGCAGTTTACGCGGTTACTACTTGAAATAGATGGCGAGTACACCATGGTTTCGAAATCTTTCCGATGCACAGAGCGGAATCTGGCTAGTGCTGAGGTGCGAAGAACATATTTCAAGCGTTTAATGTATGTGAATTTTAGTGCATTAATTATAAGAATAATTACAATACCTTGGTGGTGTAAAATTGTCAATTGGAAAATAAAAAGGATAAGAATTTCTTCTAGAAAGGATTGATAGTTTTTTCATATCTTTCAGTTTGATTTAAGTAAGATAATTCTCCATCCTTTCTAGTGGTATTTTATCCTTTTTCAATAGTCTGCATTTAAAACAATATTTACTTGCGTATTAATTGTGAATTGGTGTTGATTGATAGATGCAATGTCTTTTTTATGCTCCCTTTTAAGGTGATAGGTTTAGATGTAATATTTATTTGTTTATCAATAACGTTATATGGTACTTATTCAATATTCCTTTTCATTGTTTCACGCATAATATCTGGTTTCAAGATCGTGACTAAAAAGTAATATATTGAGTAATATATTTTCATTATACATGAAAAAGAAAAACAGTTTATCATGGCGGATCCGAGGATCTAATCCACTCGTACTCCATACATTTTAAAGGAAATTAAAGCTGCTACAATTGATACCTGGATCCACTTATATAATAAAGACATCTAAATACATTTGAATTTGTCAATCAGAATTAAATTTCGTACACACTGAGCAAATATTATATACATCATATCATCTGCAACTAAAAACTAAAAGAATTTAATCTATACGAGAGCGACATTTGCAACAAATTATAAATGATCCATTTATTTTCCACTTAATGGCACAAATACCAAATCTTGATTAATAACTATTACAGATACCATTTCTTTGCTCTGCCACATGTCGACATTGGAACTCGACCTTAGATATTGTACAGTACATGACAAAGTATTGGATTTCTAAGACAAGAACCAGACGTAAAAAAAACAGGACAGATTTGTCCAAGTTACCTGCTTTGAATATTACTATGACAGTTTACAATTCCAATGCACTCCTTGCATTTTCGCTCAATATGTTCTCGCAATGGTGCAATTGAAAGGAGTATCTACAAACATGGCGGGCGACGCGGTGTATTAAAAGATTCCGATACCCCGCATCTAGTCTCTCCTCTCAGAATTCTTGATGCATGTCGTCGATTACAGCGACTGTTTCGACCTCTCTCTCTCTCTCTCTCTCTCTCTCTCTCTCTCTGTCACTGCTCGCCACCGCCGTCCAGCCACACTTCCTTCTCGCAGGTCGCCTCCATCAGGAGAGGAGGAATGATGCAGTCTATGCCTCATTGGACATATAGTTTCGGTTGTTCGAATGTTCTACAGCGTTTGCAAAACTTCTAGGTGCATGGAATATATTTCTTAAATATTAAACATTGGGGGAGGTAAATATTACTCTCAATATAGTGCTCGAAACATATCACCATTTGTGTTACTCTTATTCAATTATTGTGAATTATCAATAATTGTGAACAATATTTACTTCCTTTCCTTAACAATTGGAAAAATAGTTGTATTATGTATTATACTAATACATTGGTAGTAATAATATTTTAGATGGAAATGAACCGAATCCACATTAAACCTTAAATTTCATTTGCAATAGAGAATGATAATTATTGAGTATTTGCTTGAGACTTTTAGAACTAAACTTGCATTCCTTATAATAGTATCGTTCAACATGAATTTTTTTGTTTATTTAATTGTCTTTTGAAAGATGATACCATATCAAGAAATCGCTATTGTTAGTGTCAAGGATACTTTTTACATATTGTATATACATATATACATATGGTATCACCTTATATATTGTATATATAAGGTGATACCATATCAAGAAATCGCTATTATTAGTGTCAAGGATAAATTTTACATATTGTATATACTCACGATATGAGTTGCTAATTGTCTCTTAAAATGATTTTCCTTCAAAAATTGAAGGTTACTTTCATGTGCATACTTTCCAAATAAAGTTATATTAATGTGTTATATCCATCCAGGTTTTTGAACCTGGTTTTTGAATTGAACCGTATTTAAGTGTATATTACTTTTCTTCGGTTGTGCGTTATTAAAGAACATGATGTGTGGACATAGGCGTATGTATTAGTACATAACATGGTGAAAGAGGAATTGCAAACTAAGAAACATTTCATTCATTTGTATTTGATCCATTATTATGGTACACGATTTTAATTAATTTATTGGATCTATTTATTTACTTTGGATAATGTGCTGATATTTCGTGTGAAAATGATATGTAGTCGACTTGATTTGTTATAAATGTTATAATTCTTATATTTGTGTTTTCTTTTTTAATTTCCTACCTACTAGCTTTTGAATGTTCTTGTAAGCATTTTATTGCAGTAAACTTTACACGGGTGTTGGAATTATGATAAAGAAATAGGTGGTGGGCGGGTGAGAGGAAGGAAAGCACAGCTGCGGAAAATAGCGGTCACTTTTGGAACTAACTCCAGTTATTGGCGCTACGTCCGCGAGACAGCGGGCTAATAACCCCAGGCCAGAGTACAGGCAAAAGATAGCAATGCCGGTGAACCCTACCTGCCGGTCGCGCTATTGCCCTACACCGCCTCCATCACCCCATAACCTCACCGCAGTTTAGGGATGTTGATATCAAAATATATATGTATATAATTATAATATTGATATTTTAAAAATATATTATATCGATCATTTGATATATCGAAAGAAAATATCGATATATCAGGATTATTTCGCGAAATAATACAAATTTGCATAAATTGTTTAATGGTGCCAAAAATACTTTTTCGCGTAGAACTATTAATTAAATTTGCTATGGACAAATATCGGTGTAAAGAAAATTAACAAACATACTGCCATAACGTATTTTCTATAGCCTAGATTACAAAAATTGATAATATTAATATTCATGTATTTTGTCTGCATTCAGAAGTAATTTTCAACTTTAAGTGGTAAATAATTTGTCTGCAATGGAGTATAATTTGAGATATTATAAACAAAAAAATGGTTGTCACAAAACTTCAAAATTAATAAATACAGATTGACAATTGGCATACGAATTACTATCGGAGTAATCTCATACAGTTTTTCCTGCATTTTGAGAAAATATAATTAAATAACCTCAAGATCATTGAAATAGATACGATTGGAGATATCGAAAAAAATATCATTGATTAATATTCCATTCGATGTGTAAATATATTAAAGATTATAAGAAAAATTATAAGATACAAAACTTATTTATTTTAAGATGACTTGATGGTTAAAATCACATGAAACTATTATTCACATATGATAGTTTACACTCTAACGTCAGAATGAAAAGATGTACAGCATGATAGCCACGATGCCATTTACGTATACGGCAGATTTTAGAATTTTACAATAAACCTACTCAATATCAATGTTTCAGGATTTGATATGTGAATTTCGCAGTATTTTGTTACTGGCATATCAACATTTGATATGTGTAGTAGTGCAACCTAATGGGACGTAAAGAACCTGAAGAGGGGGCTAGAGTCTTGGTTTCGAAACGTTGTGTCCTCAACCATAGTAAATATATGATTTTAATCATCAAGTGATCATGAAATAAATCAGTTTTGTATCTTATAATGATCATTTTTAATATATTTGCATATCTGATGGAATATTAATAGATTATGTAGACAATCAGAGTGTGAGTGACGTAAAATCTAAATATCATTGATATTTAAAATTTTATATATATTGTTATGAAATATTATTTTTAATAAAAAATATATACACAAAATTCAAACCATAGAAAAATACAGCGTGGGCTGACGGCTCTCACCACCCGCGTGGTATGCCGTTCTAGGGTGCGGGTGTCGGCGTTTCAGAAATACCATTAGTTTTCGGAAGAGCGGAACAAAATAATAAAATATATTTCCGAAGAAGGAAGGGCACTCGGCACTACAAAGACTGTTTGAAGCGTGAGAAAGCGACTGGAAACGTTCTAAGACCTACGACGGAAGGCGCGGCCAACACATACCACAGTAACGGACGTGGCCCGAACAATTGAAAAATAGTTAGGAATATTTTGCGGCATCGAGACAAGGGCGCGAGTCGAAAGCGAAAGTATACTAAGGGCGCGGTTTCTTGAGTGTTTAGAGACAAAGGACGGCGAGTATCAAAGCAAGGTAGTCATTAGGGACTTCTGCTGCGACCACGAACTCGCAGAATTCCCAATTGTGGGTAGTCGAAAAAATGTGGTAAACAAACAAACGTCGCGGCAGCTTTAGCCAATCCAGGGAATCTGGCTGGAAATAAGACGGTGGCAAGGATAGGTTAATAAAAGATCACGTGCCACAACGGGGGCGTGAACTGATTTTGAAATTTTGCAACAAAGTGGGGAGTAAAATTATAAAAAGAAGAGATTTTAGGGTTTTGAGAGATATAGAGACACACACAGAGAGCAGATCGAGGGAGTCGGACTTCAGAGGACTTCAAGTGTTCGGACACTTCCAGTATTTCCGAGCATTGTCCTAATTCACAATATAGCATTTTTGTTGTGGATCAGGTTTTCCCTGATCACTAAAAAAGGAATCGATAGTCGTAATTAAGGAGTTTGAGCACGACGACTTGGATTCTGTGTAATGAATCTAAATTACTTGGTTACTGAGGGATTTCGACATTAGAAATCTTCTCAATGTGTTCAACTCGGGTTTTTGCTACGATGTCAATTAGCTAATGAGCTAATTACCGTAGTTGAGCCGTGAAAGGATTTCGTACTGACTGGAGGTGAGCGAAATGGGACTTTAAGCGGTTTACTTTTTCATGACACGAAAGTTATAATGGATATCTGAGAATGTTTTCTTTGCGGTTGTGTGGCCATTTATACTCATATGAAAATTACTCAGTTTTCTATCTCTGCTTTTGCATGTCATTCAGGTTTCCTGAGCCTTTTACTTGTTTTAACTTAATTTTACGGATCGATGAAACTATTATTTTCATCGGACTGATTACTTGAACTGGAGTTTTAGAATGTAATCTATTTCTTCTTACCATAAGGTTGATTCTTTGTTCAAAAGGCCTGTCATCGGTGCAGTAGTCTGTATCCCTATCTATATCGTCGTTTGATTCAACAGTCAGATTCAATGTGAAGTTGTAACCGATTATAAGTTTACCACTTAGGACTACTCATTATTATAGTTATTTAATGACACCTTGATTTATAAGCATAACTTTTCACCATGAATATAAATATTTTTATAAAATTTTATGTCAAATATTAAGGACTATGCACCACCATTTGTATGTAATAATTCAATTTATAGCACTAAAACTACCCACTGATCACTTAGCAACACACGTTTGCATCAACATAAATTCATCCACTGACTTACACCACTCTCATTCTAAACATCTTGGCAGTTTTGAGTAGGATTAGAATGATGTGCTGCTTCCAGCCACCACTTGGTGTAAATCTGACTTACTTCACCCTCAAACTAAACAGAATGATGCATAACGATGCTAAATATTGACTTAACTCAAATTTTTTATTTTCTTGTCTTACACCACTCTGATTCTCACCAGCTCATATTGTTCTGCCTTTCATTCGATTGAAGGTTTCTACGGCATTTTCTGTGCTTGTACCCTTTGTGAAGCCTTACTTATTGATATTTGAGTCCAGCTAACGCCCTTTGTATTCTCTCCGCCAATATCTGATCGAACATTTTCCCTATAACAGGTAACAGTATAATTGGTCTATAGGACTCACTACATTGCGGGACCTTAGTGCCCGGTTTTAAAAACAATTTAAGCTGACCAATTTTCCAATATCGAGGAAACTATCCTGAAAATGTGTTTGGTAGATATTCAGCATTCTTTTTTATAAACTTCTAGCATATTCTTTATCATATCATTCGTGATCATATCGAAGCCTGGACTTTTGTTACCTTTAAACCGTCGTATCACACATTCCATTTCTGTCATAGTTATTTTGTCCTCTTCTAGTGTCATGTAGCACTTATTTTCCCACCATGATCATTTCCCCCTTCCCCTTCATTACGTCTGTAGTTATTTGATCCTGTGTCTCCCCATCCTTTCGTTAAAGTTATCCCCTCTTTAACATTTCGCCATACTCTTTTACATTTCACCAATTTTCCTTTTAATTTTTTTCTCGTCCTGTCAAAGATAAGCCCAGACATTAGATATTGAGCTTTCTTCCATAAACTTGTCCCAGTCATTCTTTTTCTTTTCCCTTATTAGCTTCTTGAAATCTCACAAGAATTTTCTATACTGTACTTTCCCTTTCTCATAATTTTCAACTCTCTGATTCCATTTCTTTTAAATTTTTCTATGTCGGTTGTGCTTCTTCTTTCTATCTTGTAGCTCTTTTTACCATGTTTATCTTCTACATCCTGCCTTCTTACGTCCACGGTATGGTAGTAACTTTTTCAAAACCTCCTTCTGTAAATTCTGTATCATCTTGTCTATATCAATTAGCTCATCGTGATTTGTACACTTTCCACTTTTTCCCTGTTCCTTTCTGTACTAATGCCAGTTTACCCTCTAGTATATTTATTTCAGTACCTAAGTCTGTAGTAGTGTCATCTAATTTCTCCACTTCGTGTGTAATAGTTTTGTGGTCACTTTCTATCTCATCATTCTAGGCCCGCTTTCTATATTCTTTATGCAGTGTTAAATCTATTATTTCTTTACTATTGACCGTTTGGAAAGTTATTATGCCATAATATATTAGACTTAAATCCTTTTTATATATCTTTCGTTCTATCTTCCTCCATTTTTTATTTCGTCTCGTGTCTTCCCACAGATCTGATCGATTGTTCCAATCTCCGCTTATTATATTCCGCAATATGTATTCTTCATTATACCTATCAAGTATTTCTTTGACTTTTTAAAAAAGTAGTTGTATTTTTGCATTCATATTGTACACTACTGATAACATAAAAGGGACCATTTATTATTCTAAGTCCCACGCTCTGACCAGTTTTGGATCTGTCAGGTTTGCACCACCTCTCTCCTCCTGCTTCCCCTTCGACAGGGAACGTTTCGTTCGACCAATCGTAGGTCTATTTGAAACGGCTCCCATATTTGGAAGACATCGTGCGACGGGTAAATGGTAACGAGATAAAATGTTTCATTACACCGCTATTAAAGAAATATTTTGTATTTTTTTATTATACACATTTTGGACTTCTATAACAAAAATATTCTGTATATTCTTGACTTCAATTAACTTTACCATTCTATATATTTAAACGACATCTCGAGATTCGTTGTCTCGCAAGGTCTTCATAGGCAATGTAACCGATATTAGAGTTTCTGTAAAAAATGTTTGCGTAATACTGTGATAAAAATAGTTTTTAACAGAATTTGAATATAATTGCAAGATATCGTATGGAATTGATATAATTCGAATTACAAATTACTTATATATATATACCTATAATTTCTTATATTTATACAGTGAAGTAAAGAAATCAAATCTCATTGCCTTCAAATGATGTGTATTGTCGAAAGTAATTTCACATAATTTGCGATTCTCTTAAGTTTTTCATATATGTGAAAAGGAATTAAATATATATAGAAAACNAATTCTCGAGTTATAAATAATATAAAACTACTTAAGGAACAAATAAATTACATCTTCTAGTGACATAATCATCCATGATATAACAATTTGTTAGTAATCGTGCAACCTAAAAAAATAATCAGAGATCAATAATATGAAAACCTCGTTACAGATATGAATAAATAAAAAAAGACAAATCCCTTCTATTTATTCCAATCAAATTGAAATGTATTAACTCATATTAATACCATAGGCTCTTTCCTTTATCTTTCTTCCTATTTCTTTCTTTCACTCTTTCTTTCTCTCACATTTCTCTATCGTTGTTTTACTTTTTCTCTATCTTTCTTCACGTGTATTGTTACGAACGAATAACCATTCGTCGCAATCATAGGTAGTATATAAGGGGGACTCGTTTGTTTCAACGAGCATGGAGAAGATAAAGTTTGAATAGGATTCTTTTGATGGACACGCTTCAGATTCACAAATTCACATTTATTACAAAACAACATATACACATATATTCTCCTAAATCTACGAATCCAGAATTACAAATTTGATCCTGAATTAGCAATTTTAAAGTTAGTCGTTGTGAGCGACTAACACTCCGAGAATGACAGTTTCTACAGAGTTTGAATAAGTATGAACATAAACCATAGTTTAAGTGACATTCCCCTTTAGTACCCCATTCCCCAAATTATACAGAATTACGAAAATGAACATAGGCAAAGATGAAGTGGGATCGTCAGATCTCCACGAGACAAAAAAAACCCTTTGTTCTCAGGTTTTTGAGAGCGCCCCCCCCGTCATCAACTAAATGATAATTACAATTTTACCTGCTTAAATACATTTGAAGTTGGTTATTAAAAACCTTAAATAAGTGCAGGATTTTAAATCCATCGAGATATGTTCTCGATGTAGTCCTCCCTTTACGAGGAATAACACTTGTACATTGGAATTACTTCCTTGTTGTACGCTATGAAGATTTATACTTGTACTTGGAATAGTTTTCCTGGTAGTAATGTTCCGGCTGCCTGCGGATGACTGGCCGAGGTCCTCTGTCGGAATGTTGTCTGGTCCCAGTTCAGCGTTGTTGCTTGTTAAGCATGCGGCTGTAACTAGAGAATATTTGTGAACATTTATGTTCGAAGTCGCTTTGCGGCGAGCGTCGCACTATATAATGAATAGCACAACAGTTATATGATTTCTTTATAAGAAATCATTGTCCAAAAAGTTTATATAATGAAACATGGGTTTCATTGCATCACACGCAACGTAGAGAGTTACGTCACACAACACGGCGACGCACCCGCGGAGTAGTCCTCCCTATACGAGGAATGATACGTAGAGATTGCTTCATCACACGACAAACGTAATGGAATGGATTATTTTGCCCGAAGGCGAATAATGGCCACGAAGGCGCTAAATTGCCTGATGGCTTATGATGGCCACGAAGGCGCTAAATTGCCTAAAGGCGAATAATGTTGAGAGTCCTTAAACGGTAGCGTCGCAATAGGTAGTCTAGATCAGAGTTTCATCACGACATGGCGACGCACTGCGGAGTAACGTTGTACACGACTGATAGATACTTGTAGAATGGATAGTGAGACGTTGAGTGCAGCCGTATATATAGCTGTACACAGAACGTGCATATAGAGTGCGTTCATTGATGCTGTGTCACGGAACGTACACAGTGAGCGCGTTCAATGCTTGTATGCAAGGTACTTGCACTTTCGATAAGTATCGATTGTATATGCATGGAGCTTATAGCTCAAAGAGCGTCTATATACAAGGAATGTGTATATAGACACGGAATGTTTATACACAAACAATAGAAAGCACAATTCTCATAGAACATTAGTAAGAATAAAGTATATAATAAATGAGAATGTGAAATAAACCCTTCACAAACGTTTGGTTTGTAACATGTATTGTCTAACGTAATTTCACATAATTTGTGATTCTTTTATTTTTTCATATATGTCAAAATAAATTAAATAAATATAGAAAACTTTTGTATAAAATATGAATTAATAACACAAAATTTTATTCTCGTGNTGTATAAAATATGAATTAATAACACAAAATTTTATTCTCGTGTTATAAATCACATTAAACCCCTCAAGGAACTAATAAATTACATGTTCTAATAATACAATGATCTACAATATAACACTGGTTGTAATCGAGCAGCATATAAAATCGTGATCCGAGATTAATATTACAAAAAAACGTGTTTTAGATTACAACAAATATAACTAAAACTGAAATCTCTTTCATTAATTTATTCAAATGAAATTGTGAAATACAACAACAGATTCTTGTTTTCTTTCTTTGTTCCTACTTCTCTCTTTCTCCCTCTCTCTCTTTCTCTTCACCGTCACTGGATACACCGTCATTGGATGTGAATTCGCGACTAAGGACGTTCGTGTGGATGGAAGATTCCAAATACAATGAGAAATATGAGATGCACTCTATCTTCTATTCTCCTTTAAAAATAACATTAAAATGACATAACTACAAACACACTCTTTGGATTCTCACCATTGGTAAAGGAAAAAGTACGTGATGTGAGTGGAAATTATTTTACTGCATCTATTCTAAACTTTACCGATAATGCGGATTAAACATATACTAATTACACTATGAATACAGTATATTTAAGAAAAATAAAATAGTTGGAACAGTTTTTGAATATTTTTCAAAAGTATACTTTGACCTTCAAATGAAGTAGCCTTTGCGTTCAAGTAAAGCGAAAGTTTAAATCACCTGCGCAAATTCTCTCTCTTTCTAGGTATTCCTGGTTGAAATTATTTCTTTCATCTACGACTATAAGAAGAAAGGTTTCAAATACATTATCTGATCAGACGGCCTCTGTAGAGGGAGAATTTGAGTCCAAGGAGCGTAGTAAAATTGGACGATGCGATTGCTATTTTATTGCTACGAAAACTGTTAGTTTAAATTAATAGAGCATATACAAGTACCTTTTTCTTTAGTAAACATTGTTCTCGAAATGTATAATGTTGTAAATCTAGATGCTATATGAATAAATATTTATTGATAATATGGTTTGGATATATATTAGACCCGTTTCCTACTCAATATTTTTATTAAAATTAAGTTTTAATACTTGGGGTATAATTACGAACCCGTGAATTTCTTTTAGTATCATTGTTTTCTTTAAATATAAATTATTTGCTTTTAAATTCAATATAAATTTGTTTTGCACATGTTTATTGAAATTTTGAAGAACTTTTCTAAATTCCTCGTAAAATATATCATTGAACACTTTCATTTACACATGAAGAAACTAAAATATCGAAACTTAAAGAGAACATGAATAGAAATTATTTTATAGAAACTGTCGTCTCGTCGGAAAGATGAACTTTGCCCTGCCATGTATGTTGTAATGCTATGTTGCCGAATTGACAATTGCTCAGCGTATGTTTTAAGATTTTCCTAAGCAATGTGAGAGCATGAATTAAGGTTTCGTTTATTACAGTTTCGTTTACATTTTATCTCGTTACGATTTACCCGCCGCACGATGTCTTCCAAATATGGGAGCCGTTTCAAATAGACCTACGTTTGGTCGAACGAAACGTCCTCTGTCGAAGGGGAAGCAGGAGGAGAGAGGTGTTGCAAACCTAACAGATCCAAAACTTGTCAGAGCGTGGGACTTAGAAAAATAAATGGGCCCTTTTATGTTATCAGTAGTGTACGTAGGCGTTTAGTAACAATTCATCAATCACTTACTTCGCGATGTATTTACTAATATGTTCCTTTATTTCCATTATTTCCATTCGCTTATTGCAAATGATTGTTACGGATCGTCCATCTATCTGGTATATAACTTTCATTCTTAATGGTAGATGCATCAACCGGCCGTTCCGGAGTTATGGTTCTTGTATTGCCCAGTCATCAACTTGTTCATCTACTACGAATTTTGCGAAGTCCAACATGCCTTGTGTTCCACCTCGCAGATTGTTGGAATATTTTAATTCTCATTTTCGATATTACTTCTTATCACGGCACAAACTCTGATATTATGGACAAATTTGACTTCTTACGCTATCTTTATATTCGCGTTTGTTTCTCTTGCAATTGATGCATTTTCCTTTTTCTACCTGATTTGGGCAATCCTTCAAATTGAGCCCAGCTAGGCAACAGTGTCCGCAGATTTGACGCTCCTCACGACAATATTGCGCTATATGTCCGTACCTATGACAGAAATACAACGCAGCGGGTTTACATGCTCTTCAACCCAATAAAAATGAAAGCAAATGTAAACTTTTCCTCGCTGCATTATTCTTGTGTGGACCTCCTTGGTCATCTCTAGTACCCAATTTCTTGTTGTCCATTCTGTGTTCCCTATTTGCTTTATTTCCCGAATGTCAAATTCTTCACCTCCAATATTATTTTGACACTTTATTTTTTTTTCTAACGTCATCTCTTCTGGTTCTTCCACATTATATATAATAAGCTTTATTAGTACCTTCCTTGGTTCTTCCACCTGTAAAATATCTTTCTTTTGCCTATCTTCTCACACGTCTCTCTGTCTTCTAATCGTACAACTAATTTGCCCCCACGTGTCAATTTACATTCATCTATATTTACTACTCGTTTCTCGGTCGTTAGCATCTCGTTATATTCAACGTACTTTTCCCATTCTTCTTCCCCATGAGCAGAATTCGTTCCTTCTTCCGTACCGGTTGCCGAAATTTTTCCGCATATGTCTCGTCATGTATCGTATTTTGCCCAATCGTCAATGCTTCTATCTTTTCTACTATTCCCCCTCAGTGCATTCCCATATCTTCATTGTTGTCGAACATATTGTCCTTCATGTCTGCATACCGTTGATGTACGAACTGCCTGAGATCTTTAAAACCCTTTCGCATATCCTGTTTCAGTTTTTCACATTTTGTTTATATCGATTTCTCTATACTTTCTTCACGTTTTTCCGCGTTTTCGACCATATTACTTATATCTATTGTAACTTTCGGCTAAATAAGTAAATTATTTAAAAACCGAAATTTAATAATATTCTAAATAGTGCACAATAAGGTAGGTCAGTTATGTCATTAACGGTTGATGGGTTTCAGTTACAAACTACCGTGAATAGGCAGCAGAGAAAGTCGGTTAAAAAACGTTGAGGGCAATGGCGGAATTAGAACATTAGAATAGAAAGTTATGGAACAAAGCAAAGCAACCAATAAGAGAGTGTGGGAACGTAAATGACGTCCGAAGAACGATGCGGTTTGCCCACTTGGATAATTTCCGTTACACAAATCAACTGAGCGAGCTCGGGAGAAACAAACATAGGTTCAGTCGGGCGCGAGCCGCCGACAGTGATTCGGACGTGAATCGCCGGGTGTGATTCGGCTGCGAGTGCACAATTAGCCGTTTGGATCGTTGCCGTCATCTTTACGACCGGAACTTAGTTTGTTCACGCGGTTGCACGAGTTACTAGCAGGACTAATCGTGCTGCCAGGACCGCACATATACGCAGCGCACTTCCCATATACGTGCACTCGCGACGATGCCACATTTGTGGGAACTTGTATTGCTTGAAGCAGAATAAGCGTTGTATCGTTGCGTGGGAGGAATTAGTTCGGGAGAGCTAATATATTTGATGAGTGTGTGTACGTTCTTGGTCACCGTGACGGGACTACTTAACGACGCTCATCAGTCTCAAATTTACTAATTTTATGCGACGGTGACAATCTCCAGTTCTCTGTGGACATGTTCGCGATCTTTCGAACACTAAGTGTTTACAACCCAAGGTATACAGACGGTCATCAAGGTCGAGAAAGGGAAGGAAGACGACTGGAATTGCTTTCTTCACCGTTCCCGGAGTCGTGGACAAATTAATTGTCATCTCTGCTGAGACCCATCTAATTTTGTATATGTAAAGTCTTGACTCAGTGACAAACTTATTATTGAGCTGTGAAGATAAATCATTATTATTCCACAAAGACTAAAGTCACTTACCTTACAAAGAGAAAATTAAATTCACGCTCTTTGCGATCTTTATAATTATTTTGGAGAGGAGAGAAATTAGAAGTTTTCACTTTGTGAATGCATGAATGTGTAGGGTAGTAATTAGTTTTTGTTTATTTTTCCTTAATTGTGTGTCAAAATTTTTGTGTTTTCATGAATAAATGTAAATTGTTCCATGTCGAGGTCTTTTACTTATGTTATTTTCGCGAACCCATGCCCTGATGAAATAAATAAAATAACAGAAAGGGTACGTTATACCATGTTTTCTAATTGTTAAATTATTGCAATATTTTCTTTGGACGTGCTTATATTATCTTCCGCAACCTTTACTCTCAACTCATTTTCTTTCTCTAGGTTTGTTACCCATTTCTATAATTCTTTAAATCCATCTTTTATTTGTTGTCTCATATTTGAACATAGTATAACCACTAATGGTTGCGGGTAGGCATATGGTCGATATTATTGTTATACACGGAACTTATGTTATTAGTATCAGGTTTTATGTTACAGGTATGTTAATGTCTTTTATTAATCTCCTGTTGTAGTTATATTTAGAATGTAGTGGCATTTTCAAATCTGAAATTACACCTTGAATTAATGGTACGTTTAGCTTATGGACAAAATGGAGATATCCTCTTTTCGATCATAACGGTGTTGATACAATTTGTGACCTAAACTCAATCCTTATTCCAACACGTGGTCAAAAATTTCTATTGATAAAAGTGTAAGGAATACATTACAAGATTTGGATCACTTGTTGGGGAGCAGAAAGTATAAAATAAATTTTGTAATTATATACTTGTCTATTACAGTAATGCGCGCAAATTTTGTCACTAGCTATTTCTGATTTCGGTTTTTTAGTCCAGCCATTTTGACAGAAGGAAACATAAGAACACTATACATAAACTATACACAATAAATGGGACGATAAAATATAAATAAAATGTCTTACAAATGAAATACTTTGTATTTTAAGTGGCGTTTGTTTGATTCCTGTGATGTATGTTTCGTATTTGGAGCAATCTTTGATTATACTAAATGAATATGCCGCAGAAATTTTATTATGGTTGGCAATCACTCAGTCCTTGGGGATGAAGTTATTGAAACACAAATTCTATTCGTTTTCAATGCAATTTTTGTTTAAGCTGCACAGCGTACGCGTCATATTTGATAAAAATATTCACATTCTGTCTTTAGTGATAAAAAATGAGCGCAAATTAAAACGTGTTTTTTACAAACGTTTTTATAAAAATGAATTAAAGTTCATAAGAAATTCATATATTACACAATTTCTCCAATGTAATATACACGTATCAGGGAATGAAAGAGCAGCACATTAACATAATAAATCAGTAATACTAAGAAAAATGACATCATGATCATCTCTAAATGGACGTAAGTAATCAATTGCAATAAAAGCAATGTACTATACGCAGAAAATGGTTTTATTAAGACTTTAAGCCTTCCTGGACGTTTTTCAATTCACCAGGCAAAACGAGTATCTTTGTCAGAACCTATAAGTTTATTCTTCAATAGATGACGAGAGGATTCAAACGTACACATTAACGAATTTTAGAAAATGTTGGGTGAAAGAAATCAAAAAAATTAGGTACAAGGGAATTTTTGGACTATAAAAATTAATGAAAGCCTCTACATGGACGTAATGAATTGATTGCAAAAGTCACAAGGCACTGCGATGTATGGAATTGAATTAAATTTTATTGAATTTTTTAAACCTTCGTGAAAGTACGTCACCGTGTCGCCATTACGAGCGCTGTATTGAATTTTACAAAACGACACTTGCGTAACCTAAAAAGAAACTGTACCAACAAATGTAAGTAGAAATGTATTGTCTTGTTAAATCATATTTTCTAATGCCTAGCTATTTCACTGAATTATATATTCATGGTAACGTCTTCGCTACCACGATACCATTGAATGGTAGAGCGCGGGTTCAAACCCTGCTCGACCGAACAAGATGAGGTTTTCAATTGGGATTTCCCTCACCTATTCCAGACAAATGTCAGTTCAGTACCAAACTCTTCTGGCACCCCATCATTCCTCCTTTCCAATTTCCTCACCCAAGTCACGGCTAGGTTGATGAGAGGACCCAATACAATGCACCCGGGTCTAAATCTCGCCACAAGACATGAAAAACATAAAATCGTATCGAATGATGATAATATACTTTAAAAAATTCTCATGTTGACTTTCAAACATAATTCTGAGCGCACTCAAGGCTCCTACTGAAAAATAGAACACAAGTGCCAAGGAAAAAGCGAGCACTTAAGCCAAATATCTGCTAAACTCCTTTCCGTGTGGAAACAGGGTACTTGAAATAATGTATTCAGAAGAACATAATCAGCTTGTAGTACCCTTAAAATAGTTTTCTGCGTCAAATTTGCATCTTCCCAACTCAGGTTGGTCTTATTCTCAAAACTCTCAACACTTAGTTAGCATTAATTGTATGGAATGTACGCATGTGGAAAAGTATTGGAACGTTTTTCATGGATTGGAGACATGACTAAAACAAATGCATGCCATTTTATTGAGATATTTTCGTACGATTTTTTATTTAATTAGTTCTTAGGGTTCATGCCGAATATGGCAATTATTTTAGTTTTTTTATAATTTTCAGATACTTAGTAAAGGCTACTATTTTTTCAAATTTTTATTTTTTTCGTTAATACAATCTTCTGTCAAATGTCAAAAGAAGGCTATTTTCTATGTTTGTTATTCCTCTTTTCTTGTGGTAATTTGAAGTGCGATGAGCATTGCTTGCGAGTTGTTTGCGATTGCAATACGCGTCTTTTTTTTGTTGTAAATTAACAAATGAATAATTAAATGCTGTAAGGATTTAATTTTTCATATCTGATTTCATTACATTCTCCTGAATTAGCTGTAATTAATAGGTTATGTACATATTTAATGAGATACTGTTACCATTAGCATTTCACACATTTAACACTACTATTTACGGGAATTAATACATGTTATGACGAATGACTTTGACTGTAGCGGTTTTCCTAGATTGATTGCAGTGTTCCCGTTTCATGATCATTTATATAACTACTAAGTGTTTTAGTGTTAAGAAATTATCATGACGTTTATAGATTATGCTTATGATGAAGTTCTGCGATATAAAAATATATTATCAATTAAAAATATACGTTTAAAGGAATATTAGTAACTACATTCTTATTACATTGGCATTCGGGTACACCGTTAATTATAAATTTGGCCATTTCATTATTGTTTTGTAATCAACTGATAATACAAGCTGTTACACGTAAATCACCGACAAAATAACCGCATCAAAAACACATTAGAATAAATGTGTCGAGAGAAGTTATGAACCACAAAGTCATGATCATAACATGTTATGGATCTTTTACGAGTAAACTCATTATTCACGGGGAAAATGTCATTTAGAAAGAGTAAATAAAGTATTCAAAGACCATGCTGAAGTAGAATTCAAAATCAATACAATATAAAAAACGGAATTTCGATCTAACGAAAGATATAAAAGTCATCCAGTCATCTAAAAAAAGTGGAAGAGCTTATCGAGAAAGAAAGGCAGTAATTCTGCAATTATTTGTCACTTAAGTAAACAAGAATTAAGAACTAAGAATTTAATACGGAAATAAAGACGCATTGGTTCTTAGATACGGACAAGTTTCTCGAAAGAAAAAGGTAAAACTTCATCTCATGTATATTATTGTTATTACTTTAAATATTGACTCTTAGTTTCTTTTAACATTTCAACAACAAAGTCTATGAACATTCTGGTAACCAACAAATTTCTTACTAGGCTAACCAAGGGGAGTGATTCCACGTCTGAATCTAAAATCAAAAGTAAGTTTCTGTAAGTATCAGAAACCTGTTTTTATTTATACATGATTTAATACATGCTTCTCGATTTAATAATGAATAGTGACTTGTACACATGTATATTTTTAATAATATAAAGGTTGTCATGGTATGTCTACCAATGGAAACACGACATAAATAAATAAATGAAAAAAACAAAACATGATTCTGGAAGATATTTCAGTCAAGTATTCATTATCATAAATAAAATTATTAGCGAATAAATTCGCAGAAAAGACCCGCAGAAATAATATTCATTATTTATAGACTACTAAGCCTTTATTTTTCAACTCTAAGAATATTTTTACATGTCTTATTACATTTAAAGCATAATAGATTTGCATACACGACTTTCGGATTTCTTTCACAGTCTATTCTGATTTCATGAGCTTTGCATGATATTCTCCATTCCTTTAAAGAAGTCTGCACCTAATTAGCCAAGCACTTAAACCAATTCCTTTAAGACAGGGGTCAGCAACCATGCCAGTCTTCCCTCAGGGACTTACATGTTTTGGCCATGATAGATTGACAAACACTAACATGGATATTTTGAAAAGAAAAAAAAATCATAAAAACTTGTATAGTTGTAAAATTCGAACTTTATAAGAAGTCTTGGACTTTATCATTGGAAATTTCAAGAGTTTTTGGCAGAGCTGGAAGTGAATATGGCGATATTATTTATCATTTTGAAGTACGCTGGCTTAGCTGCGGAAAGGACCTCGAAGGATTTTTCAACTTGCTGTTGGACATAGAATATTATTACTGAAAAAAAAAAAGAAAAAAAAGGCCGTTGGACAAAGTTTCAGACTTGGGATGGAATAGTGACTTGGCTTTTTTAGTCGATATCACTCATCATTTGAACAATCTGAATTTATAACTTCAAATAGAAGATAAGTTTATGAGTGACATGTTCTCGGATGTAAACACATTCCAAAACAAACTAATTTGTTTCAAACGTCAAGAACAAGAAAATGTTCATGTTCCAAGTTATATGAGTATTTCTATCAAAAAAATCATGATTTTTCTGTTGACAAATGCGTTCAAGCATTAGACCACATTGAAACAAGTTAAAAAATGGATTTGTCGAACTATGAGTGTGCTAATGAGATTAGATTGTTTCAAAATCCGATCAAAGTGCATGATTTGAAGTGCCAGAAAGTTAACAAATGTATATGTTTGAAGTACAAGTGAAAGGAACATTGAAATATTCATTCAAGAGTAATAGCATAATTGCGTTTTACTCCAGTCTTCCCGAGTCCATTAGCTACCAAAGTCCATTTGCACCACGGCTGGCATGGTGACTATCTTCGGAAGCACGTGCATATGCAAGATAACATTTTCTCACATGAAAAAAATTGTTTGCAATGCGTTCGAGATTTGCAGATTAACATTTGCATCAACTTTTAAAGACGTGAACTAGTATCCAATCCCAAGTGACTCACTAAATTGCGCATACAACTGATAAACTGACAGTTTAATTGATCAACAATTACTGTACAAATCGGTGGGCATTTTGTATGTTACGAGTTCATATTAACGTTCTTAAATAATGTTGTGATAAAAAAACTTAATTTTTTTAACCTCAACATCCCGTCATTTTTAACAGGATAATTGGCATTAAAATACAATTCGTAATATAATGTTTTGTTTCTTTTTTATTTGTGCAATATACCAGACCTTTGGTTGTTAAAAATTAAAAATTCACACAATTAATTGCAGAGGATCCGGTTTAAATTTTACAGTTCCGAAAAAAATATCGATGTTATTATCAACATATCCCTTGCAAATTAAAAGGGGACAAACTATAGTATGGATCATGTCCAAAGACGTTGTAATAAAAACGAAATTTTATCGTCGTCTAGGATGTCATGTAGAGAATAACTGAACCATTGTGACTGCAACGGTAAACGTAGAAAAAAAGATAGTGTCCAAAATCTGTTCTTTATTTTATTGTACCTTATTATACAATAAAAAATGTTTATTAACTTAACATTCGCATGAGTATTGGAAAACCATGTTCATATACTAAATCACAGAAATAAATTTTTTGTCACAAAACTTTGGAAATGCAATCACAATGTTTAAATCAATTCCTTCATTATATTGTGTCTTGAGGGGATATTGAGTGCGCAGTTTAGTGCGACACTCTCTTTAAGTTCTCTAAATGGATTCAGATTCCATTATGAAACTTTGTATACACTATCTATGTATCTTAAGATATTTTTAAGGATGGAATAAAGTAGCACGAATAAAATTTCAGAAGAAGGGCTACTCGGTACAAGACGAGCGAGCATCACTGTTCGTGTAACAAAACTGCGGTTCACTTCGTCGCGTTTCTTAACACATCCAAGGTCTTAGAGCACATAAAGCAATATCATAACAAAGAAGTTTATATTGAAAGATCCCCACCCGTGAAACAGTCGGAGACGGGTAAGGACGTCACAGTCCGACCAGAGAAGGCCTATCAGCGCCTAATTTATTGATTTTACCGGACCAACTAAAGCCTGACAGGGGCAAGTGAAAGTTTATGAGCGAGAAAAACTGGTAGCGAGAAAAAGTGCTCTCGGGTGATGTAGCTGGTGAACACGAGCGAGATTTGCATTTTTTATTGCATTTTGCTGCTGCGCTGCTTGGTTTCATGGTTGTCCATGACGCTGTCTTGATATGCCATGTGGTGTTTCTTGCTTTATGACACTCTGAACAAGGTGTGCAGTTTTTACAATCCATCGACCGTAGTTAGCTAGATAGTTTAAACGGCGTAGTGTGCAGTAGGTATTGTATTTTTGTGGAAAGGAAGTTGTGGAGGGTGAAGCAAGAGACGGTGTTATAGCAACTTTCGTATTCATGGAGTTCTTTCCACTTATCTCGAGGAATTCAGGTAAATAATATGAGAATGGCATTAAAGGAGAATGGTTTTAAAGGAGAAGAGAAATTATTCGGGAAAGTATATTAATACGATGAAAGAGGTTAGAATAGATAAAAAAGGATTTAATAGTGATTGTGGGTGTGGTGGTCAGGTGAAAGAAAACATCAATCATCATGGTATTCCCAGCAAAAGAGGTGTAATATTGCCATACACAAGTTTTCATTCTTTGTATAACATTAACTGGGAAATGTATATCTCGTTTTTCAATAATTACCACATTTAACTGCCATATTAAACTTGTCCTTCTTAGATCACTGAACATGGAGATAGCCATAGTCCTAGCTATGCCATTTGCCTGGACAACGGGAACTGCATTTAATGAAGGTACGATGCTGCTGCTGCCCACTGTGAGGGAAGCAAGTGAGTGTCCGTGGGGCCCTCCCGAATTGCAGTACTTCTCCCTTAAAATTGTGAACAACTATTTTCAGCAAGCCCGATTCATTGCAATATACGACAACAATATTCAAAAGTAAGTTATATGTTTATAAGCGATTATACAAAATGTATACGTAACGGTTAAAAAACGTCTCAATGGAGGTTATTGCTAGCATATTGTAACTTACATGAAATCCCACGAATAAATGCATTCATAAATAATTCACTTACTGTTATAGTAGTAAATCTACAACTAGACCCAGATATCCCAAAGACCCAACTACATCCAAGATAACTGACGTGCGGTCGGCACTCTCCGGCTCGTCTCGTGTAGTCCAATCTGTGTGGGGTAAGGGGGCCCCATGCTAACGGCTAAGGTACTGGGGGAAATGGGAACTAACTGAAGGAGAGTGCGCTAATGTCACTACTGTAAATCTCTCGTAAACACTACTGGCGACCTACGGTCGCTAGATTAACCCTCGGGTTCCCGTACCCAATCTCCGGTCCACCACTCTAGACACTGGGTCGAGGGGAACAGCTCTGAATGGGACACTGAATCAAATGTTACGTTAGGGGCATCGGTTATTTATTACTCGCTGACGGGAAAAATTGTCTTACATGATCAGAGAATCCCCCAAGGGTCTTGACAATCTCGCCGTTCATAGGGATACCTTTGTAATAGAGGAGGATGCATAGTGTTCCACGTCCTCGAGTACACTCGACCTGAACGCGTACCTGATTCCAGATATCGATGGGCAAAGAGACCGGACGCTCCAGACACGCGAGGGAGACAACTACGGTCTCGACGGTTACCCGTCATGTAACGTTTTTGTTTCTTTTTCGTCATTGTTGCTTGCACGGCATTATTCGCTTCTGCAGATCTTTTGCACGAGTGTATTCTGGGTATAATTACCACTGTGGTTTGTTGATTGTTTCCTTGTTTATTCCTTACAAGACTTGAGCCATCAACGTGCTTGATACTGCCGCATATATAATGGGTAGTTTCGAGATTATTTCTACTACTTTCTTTCTGACTACCCAATCCTCTTGTATGAGCGTTTGGATCTCGTCCCTTAGTTCTGATTCTTGTTCATTTAGTTTTCTTGCGTATTGCCTGGTGCCTTTATCTCATTCTGCAATTTGGTCTTTTCTTCATGCCTGACTTTGAGACACCGAGTTTCTGTATTTTACTGATCAAATACATCGTGCATTTGCAAGATCATTTTTGTAATTTCCTTGTATGTCGTGTGATTAGTCTTGTTTGACACTTGCTTCAGATTGAGATATTTCTCTATTTTTGTTCGTATTCTGATAAACTTTTCTTTTGTATTTTCTGGGATCTCTAGGTCTACGTCTTCATCAACGCCATCTTCACCAAGGGAACAAACCTCGGATTCGAAGTACAGGCTGTGATTCCTGCGATTACTCTTGCTTAATTGGATCGTATCGATTCCACACGTCCCATTGTACAATAACTCTAATGTTTCTTTGTCCAAAAGGTCGCCTACAACCGTTTTCTTCACACGGAGCCCTCGTGGAGGCGACAGGGCTCTTGCTATGGACTGTCTGCCATTCATTCTATTTGTAACCATATCCATCACTGGATCCACTTCGGAGTGGAGGGGAGGGTACACACAGCCCGCATTGCAGACAACCAAATATTCTGTAAAACCCTTCAGCCAATCACTTGGATCCTTGCGTTAATGTGACTTGATGGCTAGAGCACAACGTATGATATATCTACAAGTTGAGAAAAAAGTGATTACCGCCTACAAAGAACTTCCATTTAACGTGCTGCGGTACTCAAGATAGAGTATTATAACACAAGTATTGTAGCAGTAAATTTAAGATGCTTTTGCCTTTACCACGTTCTCTCAGAGCATCTTTCAAGATACACCACAGGCACTCGAAATCGTAACACAACGGTATCCCCAACCACACAACCTCACTCATTGAATGATCGATTCGGAGTCATTTGCAAACCGTTAGAATCACCATCGAGCACTTGGGGCGCAATCACATGCTTATATAAGCCACCGCGCAACAATGTGAACAAAGCCACACAAATGGAAGAGATAAAAGAGAAATAATAAACAAAATAGACACTAATGACACACACAATACCTTATAAACACAATAAGAAAAAGGACACGACACTAGCATGACTGCAAAAATTGCGGCTAAAGCGAAGAGAGAACCGGTGAAAATTGCACAAAAACGTGGACGACGCATTGTGTGCGCCAACTCCGACGACCGACCTGAGTCTCCATAAGAAAGGCAAGTGTCTCGATAGGTCTACCGAGACACTAGAGACCTTGACCCCCAACGCAACCTCTTTCTGTATTTCCCACTGCTTGCCAGTGCCTCAGATACCATTAGGTCCTATTAGCCCCGGGCCCCCTACCCAATACTGATTGGGCTGTTAGAGGGGAGCCAGAGAGTGCCGACCGTACTGGGCGAGGAATCAGACCTCCTAGTATCCGCTCTGGTGGACGGAGAGACGCCTTGCTTGCCTCCCTTCTATTTCTGCACAACAGTAGCCGAGCAGCAATTCTGCTCACCGTAAGGAATTTTTCATTTCCTACCCGTGACCACGGGTGGGGAAATCACTATCCGAAAGATACTAACCCCATTAAGGGGCGCATAGATCTCACCTGAGGGCTATCACCCATACGTCTCCTTCTCACATGGGATTTCTATAGGATTCCCCCTTGAAAGAGCCCTTATATTAAACACGATGTATATGTGGGCTGACAAGGAGGGCTTCATAGAATTTCTTCAATCCTTGATATCAGCCATGGAAGCGAAAGTAAGGTCTATGACTGCGTCACTCCTGCGATTGCTGAAGGTCGGGATGCCCTCAACATTAATGATCTCTGAATCAGTTGTGTAAAAGTATGCGATCTAGTCTCGACCCTTCGATTGGTGTTGGCACAACCCCTAATGTAATGGCGGGCATTGGCATCACATCCTACCACCAGATTGAACCCCTGTTTTTTTCAATATACAACCAGTTTTCGAATCTCGTTTCGAAAGTGGAGAATCGAAATCGATGTGAAAGTAATCTGAACAAACATCAAGATCCTTGTCCTGTTCCTCTTCATATCTCACCCGAACAGCCACTTGGTCCCTAGTAACAGATCCTGTTATTACCCAAGCGATCCTACCTTTAATTAATCTCGAGGTCTAGCACATGTTCCAGCACAGAACAATGTGTAACCAGCTCATCTCATTCTCATAAATAACCCTCTCTAAACCATGGTTCCTTATCAAGTTGACTGAAAACCCATCTGTATCCATATTTCTTACCGGTACTCAATGGCTAAAATAATATGCTGCGGGTTTACTTGGATAAAAGAGAGTCTCACTTACCTTGAACTACACTGAGGCACTGCCCTAAAACCGCGCGGCTACACCTGTGAGGCACTTCTTTCACCTTCCCAGGTTGCATTCCACGTTTATTCCAGAAGCTCTTGAGCCCACATAGATTGTTTCGTTACCGGCCCCGTCTTCAGCATAGTTTCTAGCACCGGCTTCTACGAAAATCCCCGGCCGCGCTTTCGCCCTGTCTCGTTTTCGAGATTACGCCTGGTCTTTAGTTCGGACTCGATCGCTGTACCAGTCCAGATCTTCGGTCCAGTCTCTGGCCGGTCTGCTGTGCGGGTTCCCGCTCCGTAGGGAAGGTGGATTTTGTCGCCTGCTCTCTTTCCGGCAAGATGAAGGGGGCTGTGTGAGTTACACAATAAGTACTCCTACCCCCACCCTAGAAGCATACCTGGATTCTGTACTCACTAGGAGCCTGACTACCTTTCCCCCCCACATTTCTGTCACATATTCCAGCTGGAGATTTTTAAGCCATCAATGTAGCACATCATTCTCTCCAGGAGCATATTGCTGTCTTCCAGGTCTCCTGGCTGCCAGACCACGACCATTTTATAAGTAAGGTGTTGATGCAGACCCACGATAGTGAGTCATACTCTTTCCCAGGGTTTAATGGACGGCACATAACTGGAGAACCAAACCTGAGTGGCCTCGTCGATACACATTTCTTTCAATATATTTTAACTACATAACATAAAATAAACAATATACAAATAATACTTTTTATCTCTGCCATAACTCCGGTCGGTTTCTGTGGCCACGGCCGACAGGACCGCCTCGTCTAGAAACTGAGTAAATACGAGGCTCTTTTGGTTCAAGATCTTTTATGTTTCATTAATTTATTGCGTCTCGATTTCTCGATTACCCCGTCCCTAACATAGGGAGGCGGACACAGAAACTACTATCTCATCAATCAAAGTGCACTGTCTGTGTCCATATCGTATTGTCTCTCCAGTTCGTCTCACTTTTAAGGTGATGTCTTTTACTCTTCTTCCAGTTCCTGTTTCAACAAATATCTAATCGATACTAACTTTGTTACATTGTCTCTAAATGCATGATATTTATCTTCCATTCGTATTCTTTCTACCTTGTCCCGTAATTTATAATCTCCCATCCGTTTTAGCTGCTTGATATAACCTGCCCTTTCATCTCCATACCATGGGGAATCTCATAATTGATGTTCTAGTGCCTCCACATCATGACCATAAATATATTGTGTTTCTGCGCGCAATCCTCACATCACAAAAACGCATTAAAATTTTCATGACCAAAGAAATATTCTATGACAAATGGATCCAGTCTGAACCATTTTCTATGTGATATTGCAAATTTTATATTCTGCATGTATTTGAAAGTCGTTCGTCCTTTTGTCGAGTTCCTCTACCTTACTGCCAAGCATCTAATACAAATTTTGGTATCAGCTGTTTTACTCTTTTGTCATCTCGCACATACATCTCTCCGTTTACCTCGATTTGTCCCTCCAGTTCAATGTGTCGTTTGAATTTTAGTTTAGTCAAATATAGCGCTGAACTTGCAGCAATCTAATTTCTATACGAACATAAGCAACCCTATGATCCCATGTCATACATACAGGTTAATATAGGACGCATTGTCCCCTTATACAACAACACTTTTCCCCTTTGATCTATATTGTATTATGTTAGTCCTACCCGCTTTAGCACGTGGTAGATCCTTTTATATTTCTCAACTACATAATTGATATTCTCTGCAAAGAGTAATTTATCATCGAGTAGCTGCCCCCGAAACTTATGTATCTGCCCCCGAAACAATTCAAATTTTTCCCGATATAATTTTGGACAAGGATTTCGACGATTTTCTTTACTCAAGCCAAACCTCATTGCCCTCGTCTTGGCTACTTATGAGCGTAGTCGGTGTTTTGTAAATATCCGCAATATCTTTAATAAAGCTTGCTGGCTTTTTTCCTTGAGGAATATTTTTGTGAGTGCGCAGAGTACGCCAAACGGAGGTCATTATGTGGAAAGAGATGGGAAGTTGCGGGGTGGGCGGGGTAAAAGGGGTTGTCGGAGTTTTCCAGAAACTGGCGGCAGAAGGCGGAAAGAATTTCCGATGGTTTTAACTGTTGGGAGTGGGGTGCAGTGTCCTTGAGAGTTGGGGGTGAGTGCGCAGAGTACGCCGAGCGGAGGTCATTATGTGGAAAGAGATGGGAAGTTGCGGGGTGGGCGGGGTAAAAGGGGTTGTCGGAGTTTTCCAGAAACTGGCGGCAGAAGGCGGAAAGAATTTCCGATGGTTTTAACTGTTGGGAGTGGGGTGCAGTGTCCTTGAGAGTTGGGGGTGAGTGCGCAGAGTACGCCGAGCGGAGGTCATTATGTGGAAAGAGATGGGAAGTTGCGGGGTGGGCGGGGTAAAAGGGGTTGTCGGAGTTTTCCAGAAACTGGCGGCAGAAGACGGAAAGAATTTCCGATGGTTTTAACTGTTGGGAGTGGGGTGCAGTGTCCTTGAGAGTTGGGGGTGAGAGGGAAGGAATTTGAAGGCTAGTTTCATGAGAGGGGAATGAAATTCAGGGATTTGTTCATTTAATAGGGAAATGTGTTTTAGAATACTATGGATATGTAAAATTTCTAGTTTGATCCGGGGCCAAAATATATTTTCTACTTCTAAAATATAAAAATCCTTTTCAATGTTAAATGTGTGTGTGTTTTCTACTAGGTGGTTGGCGAAGTGTGAGACTAGTGTTATTTTTCCATGCATTTATGTGTTCCCGTATCCTTTGTTTGAATGTTTGTCCAGACTGCCCGACATACACGGAGGGACAATCACTACATGTGAGAGCACACACTCCACTTCGGAGGAGATGGGGAGTGGGATCCTTAGTGTATAATGAGGTTGTGTTAAGTGTTTGTGGAGAGAAGAAGGAAGTGTGAATGTTTAAATGTTTTAATGAGTTAGCGATTTTAATTGAGAGGGACTATGAAAGGGATTACATGTCTGGTTTGAGTATGTTACTGACGATGGCTGCTATGCCGCCGAAAAAGCTTTATACCAATAAAACAATGAGCAACATAGAAACGCCTTTCAATTTATCATTCATGGTTTTACCAGTCTTTAGAGATTTAAGGTTTATGCGGTAAGTAAGACAAAGGTTTTTTCTTGCGCTTCGACTGGCCATAGCGAGTTTAAATCGTTTGGGTTACGTGGAGGGAAGTTTACGCTATCCAGAGCTGCCAATATCAGTGTGCTCAGAACTCCGAATCATTGTTGTAGTGTATTCCGGTTTATTGCCTGTGTCACGACTCGCAATGGACTCGCACGAAAAAAGGTACGCAATAGAATTTTATGCCAAAAATCTTGCCGACACCTACGCAATGATTAAGAAAGATTACGGGGACGCATCTCTATCATATTTTTCTGTTTTGAGGTGATTGAAGATGTTTAGGGATGGCCGGGAAGAGGTAGCCGATGAAGCCCGCTCTGGACGTCCTTCGTCAACCAAAATTAACCCGTGTGAGAAATTTGCTGACCACGCATCGTCTATTGAGTGTCCTTCTGATGATGGATGTGCTGGAGTGATTGAGAAAAATGGCAATTCGCACGAGAAAGAAGATCGCCACTATCTGGACGCTTCACCAACACAACGCTCCCAACCCCGCCCCACTGCTCTGAGCGTTCCTAGTCGACACTTTGCAACACTTCCGCAGCCCCCGTATAGTCCGGACCTTGCGCCGGATGACATTATGTTGTTACCCATGACCAAAAGCGCTTGAAATAAACGATTTGGGACGATTGAAAAGATCCAAAGCGTTGTGACAAAGGCCCTTGACGAGGTACCCGAAGACTTCTTCCAGGACGCGTACCGTACATGGCAGAGTCGCTGGAAAATGGTGTAGATGTCTAAGTGAACTATTTTCAAGAGTTAAAAAAAATTTTTCTTCATTTATTATAATGTATAAATTTGTCTAAAAAATTTATTTGCTTCACTTACCTGGTAGACCTTGTATTTTGGAAGTTTTTTCTTGATAGTTTCCATTAGTACTGTCCAGCTTGCATTATCAAACGCCCCTTCTACATTCAGAAATATACACCAACAATATTTCTCATTTCTCTTCAATATGTCTTTTAACAGATGTTGATGGGTGCCATCAGTTTCTTTCTCTTTCCTGGATCCGTATTGTGTTGCACTGAGCCCATTACTCTCTTGCATGTATCGACTTATTTTCTGAAACATCCTGCGGTCTAATATCTTACCAAAGGTTGGTACCAATGCTGTTGGGTGGTACGAATTTCCTTTTGTTGGAACTCTACCCTGTTTAAATAAGAGTTTCAATTCAGTTATCTTCCATTCTTTTGGAAAATATCCCTGTGCTATACACCCTTGAATTACTGCTAACAATCGATCCTTTATTTCCCTGTAGATATAACATACCATGTCATGACTGATTTTTTCGAAACCTGGATTTTACGTTACTTGAATTATCTGACTATTTCATCAAAATCTCCGCTTATCAATTGCTCCGCAGAATCCCCGTCCTTCCAGCCATCAGTTAATTCCTCCTCCTCTCTTGTCGGAAAAATTTCATTTAGTATCCCTCTTTCAATTTCCTTCCATAAGTGCTTCATTGTGCCTCCCACCACTATACTATGCCATACAGTTTTTGTTTCATCTTTCCTGCACATAATTTATAGGGTAACTCCCAACAGGATAGTTGCATCGCACCCATTATATAATTCTCCCAATCTCTTCGTTTCACTTGCGATATTTGTATGTTTTACGTGCCTTTGCATATTCAATCCATGCCTCGTGTTCATTCTCTCTTCGCAGCCGTTTTAATGCCAATTTCAGTTTTAATTTTATTTTTAATTTTCTTATTCTTACTGAGATCTCTTGTCCACCGTGTTTGACCCCTCCTGATCTCTTTTCCAGATCCGCTCTCATAACTTCCACAAAGTATGCTTTGTATGCTTTCATTTCACTTAATCGTCTCCTTATAAATTCCTTATAATCTTCTCCTTCTAAAATGCCCTACTCCAATATTTTTCTCCCATTTTCAATTTCCTCCAGGTAACACATAATTTACTGTCTCTCCATGAGTCCTGTCCTAATGGGTTCTTTTCTTCTAATTGTATGTGATCACTTTCCACTTCATCTATAAGAAACCGATGAAGAAAGATATGCTTTTTCCAGTTGTTTGTTAAAGTCATATCAATTATTATAACCTAATCTTGCCAAGGTACATATTTTTTTCAAAGTTACTTTGTAACAATAAATTTTTCTCCAATATAAATTTCTCAAACTGTTTCTCTCAGAAAGTCGTCTATCTATCTCTCCATAATTTGGATTTTGCATTGGGATCAAACAGAACAATATATCTTTATGACCAATTACATATTTAATTAGCTTCGATTTTTTAATATCATCTCCCTAGAAAACTGACAGTAAATTTTTACTATCACTATATCTGCATGTTACTTTTGATAGATTATCGTCTCATAATTATGTCTCGTTATTTCTGTTATTACCAATACGTTCGTCTTTTGTTTGCTTATAAATATGGCTGACCATATAATTTACGTGGTATAATTTACGCACTGCACAATTCTAAATTTTAATGGATCATACATGGGATGGCCATTTTTATTTAGTTAATCTTGTACTCATGTCTAATTATATGCAATGTGCTGCGTATACTGTCCTAATTCTGCTAAACCCTCTACAAATTTGTTGTAAAATTTTAATCGTCATATATCATTGTTTGCATAAGCATTCTCTACGCCAGAATATAGTCCAAACATGTTCTCTCATGAACTCCATGATCATTTCTTAAAATTTTCCGCTCTCAATTTATACACATCTTCCTAGCCTCCTTTTTAGAGTAACTTTTGTAGCGATGGCATGTCTCCCACAAAACCCAAAGTATAAAATCCTTCTCGTTACACATGCGCGCCATATGCCCATATCTGAAACAGTGGAAGCAGCACAAAGATTCCTGGTCTTCCGCAAAGGTGGTAACTTCTCATATTACCATATACTCGTCCTATTTAATATTTTTTTAAAGATTCCCCATCGCATTTCCATTACTCAATTTTCTTGGTTTGGATTTTGTAATTTTTCCCGATATAATATGCGATAATAATTCGTGCTTCTTTTATAAATTAACTTCTTGCATCCTCATCTTCAAAATTCTGTTCAGTCAAAAGTGCTATGAATTATTTTTCATCCCTATTTATTCCAAAATATTTTATTCGTGGACGTCTTCGAGTTTCTGGCGCTGCAGTTTTTCGTGCTCAGTTTTATTTTGTAAAACCTGCGGTATCTTTTTTCTCAATCATATTAAGCATTACTAAAACCACAACCCCTTTCAAAGTACGTCTTGTTACATCTATTCTCGTGTTTGCTTTAGCTTCCACCAAGTGTCTCCGTATCTCCACATCCACCTTGTTCCTTTTATCGCTTTTACTTCGAGAAAGAAGTGGGTTTTTTCGTTTTGCATTTTGTAATCCACTTCCAGCTGCTTGCGCGTATGATTGTATTGTATGTACCTGTATATTACTTATAGCTTTATTCACGATATTCTCTATCACTCCACCTTTTTGGTTAATCTTTTCGTCATTTCAAGTAAATTCTTTTTAACTTCGTGAGTTAGTTAACAATATTATTCTGTAAACCCTTCCGCTTATGTTCTATTTTCTGTTTCTTCCTACAGAAGTATTCGTGACTAGAGTCCAATCGTTTGCTCACCACAGTTTGCAAATTATTCACTCGCTCAAATATTACATTAATTTCTTCTTCTTTTTGCTCAAATATTGTCATTTCCAACTTGTTTTATTTTCTTAGAGCGATAGTTCATACTCTTTTCTACCATTTCTTTTAGTGAATCTAGAAAGCCACCTGTTCGTCAAAAAAATCATGGCCTCAAATTTACTTAATTTTTATCCATCATGCTTTCTATTTTCATTTCCAACAGTTCTTGATCATGTACCAACTTCCCGTTCCTTTTGCTCATGAATTTTATTTAGACTTTGTAAATTCTCTCCCATTTTCTTAACAATACCCCCTAATATACTTCGGATCTTCTCATCTCTAAATGCATTTCGTATTTTACGCTTGTTACGAGAGAAGGCCGTCAATCCTTCTTTCTCATCTATTAGTTTAATGTGACTTAATTTAACCTTGTTATAGAAAATAGTACATGATTGACATAAAATATTATTGTCGTCTAATAAATTCTGCATATCATGAATTAAAGATTTCTCATTGCAGAAGTAAATATAAGGGATGTTGAATAATTACTTTTAAGATGTATTATTTAACGCTCTTGTATTAAATCGAATATTACACCTAAGATAAAAATTTGTATGAAACAGATTCGAGGTCTAGGTGAAAATACATTACGTGAATACTTTGAAGTCGGCTAAAGAAGGCTCCCATCGGAAACATAATTTTGCTTTCAACTCACTTTCTGAAGATACTAAAATGTTTCTTCTTTCTTGAGTTGGTTGGTCCTTTAAAGGAAAATGCGTTTCGACTTTCTCACACAAGTTCAATAATCGTAGATAGTTTCATACGTACCTTATACAATTGCATTCACTTAACACTCTGGATTTTTTACAAATTGAAATGAAGAATAGTGAAAATTGTTACATACCTAACGAAGACATGCGTTGCGAATACTAGGCTATAATTTATTTACTGAAGGTACATTGTAAAACCAGTCATTTTGTCTGCATCGAACATCTCACTATTTTTCAAAACCACCGACCCATCTTTACAGTTCGACTACTATCAGGCGAATGCTTAACAGCCTCACGAGGAAGCGTTAAACTAAGAAATTAGCGACGCGGCGGAAAGATTTCGTGCTCTTCATTGCACGCAATATGATAAATAATATTTAACTGTAAAGAGCAAAAGATAAACTGTGTAGTAAATAAATATATTTCACTGGTGGAATTATTCTTTATGCTAATAATTGAGTTTCTGGCAATAATACTTAATAATCACTCAAAATTAATAGCTAATTACTGCGCAGAAAACCCGCACCTTAAGGGCGGAGGAATTTTTACTCATTATGAATTCAAAAGCAAAGGGCCTCTGATTCTCCCTGACGTGAGAACACGCAACTACTGACGACGGACTGGGACCATATGGAGTGGGGATAAGGATCGCGACCCGTATTTCCCCGAAAGCAAGCAATGAGTTCGCGTTGAAAGATGACACATAGGGAAGCTGGCAGTGTAATGCTGATGACTACATTCCAAGCAACTAAGATTAGAACAAAGGAAAATATTCCCGAACTGAAAAATTCATGTTATTCCTATCTTACACATTCATAATAAAGGTAAATATACAAGCAAACAAAATCATAGACGCGGCATGAACAATCCCTTGTGTCAATTCATATACTCGTTCATTCCTTTACCTTACTTAAACTTTCATTGCGGTTTCCTTTCATACATCAGTTTAAAAGAAAGTAATTCAAACGCTTTGTGAATAATTAATATAGTTTTCACTAACTGTTCACCTTTTGTCACCTGTAAAAAATTGTAAAAATTATTTAAATTTATGCTCTCTCTCTCCATTGATTTTAGAAGTAGTTAACGCCATTCAGCATTGGTTTCCTTGCGGAGTGCCGTGAGTCCTTTTGATAAAATAATTATTTTACTCCCTGGACAAATAAAACTGTTAAATTTTTTTTAAAAATCCAACCCGATAATCCCATCATAATTCTTCGATCCTAATTCCATGACCAGTACATCGTGCTCATATTTTTTCCCTTCAATTTCTAATTTCAATAAACTTTGACCAAAAATTTTTAACGCATGACCTGATGCACTTGTATTCTTTTCTTTATAATCTCTCAGCGACTAACTACCCAACGGAAATTTTTCTGCGCTCAGAATAGTCACTGCTGCTCCTGTGTCCACCAAAAATTGATAATTATTGCCCCATATCTTAACTCTTACTTTCAAGCCTGCGACCGACTGTACCGCTAAAATTATTGGTGGTTCTGCTGAACAACCATCGATACCCCGTTTTCTGACATTGTACCGGCAAATGACCTCCTTCCCCGCAAAGAACACACATCTTAAACGGACAGTCACGAACCCCATGCTGCTTTTCGCAGATCACACAACCTTGTGAGGATTTACGGCAATTGATCGCAAAATGACCTACTAGCCCACATTTGTAACACCGCAGCAGTTACATATGCAATTGCGCATGTCTACTGCTGTTGTTTACATCGCTCGCTGGCATTCCGCTGAGGATGCGTGGCAAGGGTGGTGGTGGCCCTTCTGCTGGTTTCGCTGACTGTACGAAAGACACGCAACTTGCTTCCAAATCATACGTTAATTAACTTCTTACGGCCCTCTCTTCACCTAGCGCAAATGGTTCCGCCTGAACCATATTTTTTGGATCCCTGACTGTTACAAACCTATCCAATTCTGGTTTCAGTCCTGCCAAAAACTGTGCTAATAAATTATCTTCAAATATTTCTTCTGTTGCCTGTTTTCACATATTATCATACGTCAGTAACAATTTCCTACAAATCCCCCTTAACGGAGTCGAAAATTCTGTCACGACCTCATTTTGTCTTTTTACACAACTGGAGAATAGTTTTTCTAACGCAATCCTCGAAGTTTTTGGTAAAAATATGTTTTTAATCCTTTGCTAAATTTTTCGTAATTGTCCCATAAATGTGGATTACATTCCAAAAATACAGCAGCTGACTCACTTAGTCTAGCGGTTGCCAATGTTTGTTGCTCACTCCATGCATTAAAATGGACCCTGCCCAAAAATCTTTTTATCGACAATTCGTAGTCTCCCGAAAAATTGGAATTAACATCACGTTACTTCCAAAACCCGACACAGGTATAGTAGCTATTTTGTTAATACCTTTTCTTCATACGAACTTGACTCTCTCGACCTCTCTGCATCAAGCACATTAACTGAGTGCCCCCAATCTATCATATTTTCCGCGCTATTACTTTCCCAGGGCAGTGGAAGATTCGTGTTGTAACTTGTGTTTCCATGTGTTTTGAGTGAAAATTAGCGGAGACATCAGAGACACATATGCCGAAGACTGTCTTGACACAAACATTACAAAAACGTACACATACTCCAGAAATTTTTCAAATCAGGGTTTTTCTTTCTTCAGAGAACTTTTTAGGATAAGGATATCTAATTTGTCTTTGATATTCCTATAATCTGCTTGTCCTGTTCCTGCGTTTCTTTTATTCTTGAACTTGACCTCAACCCACATTTCTTCCATGTAAATGCAGTGTTCGGCAAATTTTTATACTAGGCTTGACCTCAATTTTAATTTTGTGATAGCTATTTTTACCCGCATAAGCCGTTCTTATGGAAAACAAAATATTCCCGTCTGCTTAATAAATCTGCTCCTTTATTTCCTGCTGTAATTTTTGTATCTCTTCGTTTGATAGCCCATATATGGATTTCACGCTCCGATGGTATGATTGAGCACTGCAACCTACCCCTGTCGTGCCTAGCCTCAAGGGAACACCCCTTCCTCCTTGCTTGCACATATCCGAGAATTAATTTAAAAAAGGAGAAAAAAAATTCTTTTAAAATTAAAGAATCGTCGCGGCTTGCCTAATATTGAGAGGATTTCTAAGGAACATAACCCCATTTACACCACATCGTGTCTCATTGAGAGGGACCTAAATAACACAACCCCACACCTGTTCACCATTTGTCGTGATGTCATATGGAAAGGAAATCTAGAGAACATGACTCCACACCTGATCACCATTTGTCGTTAGTCCTCGCTCGTAGCTCACGTAGATTGGCCGATCCGAGCTACGGGGTTGGACGCGACGTGAGGGGGAAAGAAGGGGGCGGGAGGAGTGAGGGAATTTGGGAAAGGGGGAGGTTGGAGGTTATACTGGGGTTAGTTTGAGAGAAACACAGAGTGTATGTGACATTTAATACTTGCGAGTAGCCGTGGCGGAGCCGAGTACCAGAGAGAGAGAGAGAGAGAGTTCGATTGTTTCCATGGTGGTCTGAACAGCAGCAAGCTCAATGGTGGAACTCGGGTCCTTGCAGACTCTAGTCTCCAAGGAGGGTGGTGAGGGATTGTACGTCCCGCCCACTGGTTCTCTCAGGGAAGAAGTAGAGTGGGGAGGGTGTCACTCGGGTGTCACCGGATGGCAACTGCCACAAAAGCAACAACCCGTCCGCACCAGTTCCTTCCACTCCTGTACCAGTCCTCTGCACTAGTTTTCTAGTCCTCTACTTTCTCCGTTTATATACGGTTTAGAACCACTACGTCACGACCACTGACCCACTCTCTCTCTCTCTCTCTCTTTGGACACACGACCTCAATCCAATATGCCGGGTGTGCACATTGCTAGGTGGCTTCACGACACGGAGTGTATTTTATTCTTCTTAATATACCAGGAAATCGTTGTTTAGTGAAATACACAGACAGTCCTCGATTATTGAAACAACCAATTCAATACTAATTCTTCAACACATTCATATAACGTATAAACAAGAAAATATTACAAGTACTTCTCACACATAAGCCAACAGGAATATGATAATAGCTTACACATATAATATACTCGTATACCAGTATAACAGAACACTGCTATCGATTTTATAAGGAGGCTGCAATACTCTGGCCATATCTGCGGAATATTGAAAATTGAATAACTGATTTCCATTGAATTATTCTGCTTTGTGATTAAGAAATAACGGATAAAGCCAATATTAGTCAAGGAAAATGATAAATAAATTTTTCATTATTTCTTGAAGTTTGGTCTTTCTTCTTGCTAGTTTTTCTTACGATGTAGGTGACTTTTGCTTTTAAAAATCACAGGTTTCTATGTTCACGAATCATCTCTTATCCTTGGCTGGACCCAACGGCGGACCACTAACGCTTTCTTTTGTCCACACTCGGAAACATATCCATCTGCGTCTAGAAAGTACAACATTAGTACTACAGGAGCCATCTGACTGTGTTCACAGTTTCTTGGAGGTAGAGTTTATGTTTTAATTTTCTTGAAACCACGTGAACAGAAGAATAGAAAGGTCTTATGTGCTGTATTTATTTGTTTATCCCGATCTAACCGTGATCACCTCCTCGGTGTCATATTGTATTTTGGGTCGAAGGTGATAAAAAATCAACAAACCCGAATTAGATTTGAGTGGCAAAAGTCGTTGTAGATTGAGGGGATAAACAGAAAAGATTTGGAGGATGGAATATGAAGACCTACACTAAAGTTTGCAGTCGTCATTTTATCACAGGTGACGTGACCAACAAATATTTGAGTTCTTGTCTTTTATGAAACTAGATGACAGCCATAACCCTAATCCTATCCTATTTCCTAGATGCTCCTGCTGCCACTTATGATGAAATTAACCCCGATTTGGCACCATCCGTTTATATAGGCTATAATGTTAGTGCTACACCAAGCAATGATCGTCATCAGTGTGAATGGATGAATGTGATGAAGGCAACATTACAAGATTGTAAAATAGAAAAGACAATGAGCCCTTGTGCCCATCTTGCTATTCTCGCCCACCACTACAACGTCCTTCACGTACAACGTCATGTACAACGTCCTTTCGGCGCATCACATAACTCGCAAAGAATGAATGGGCTTCCTATGCTTTAACATTTTTTGTGGTTTTTTCGTAACAGAACTGGTTTGTGAAACGTAATACTAAAAATATCCTATGATGTGACACGAGAAAATGCCTCCATTTTACAGAACAATCACCTGGGAGAAGGGATTCCCGTCACTTTCACTTAATAACGCTCTAATTCAAAATACGTCAAATTAGATGCATAATACGGTTCAAAAACCGTAACTGTGGTAAATTAAGATCAAACTTGGACTTAACACAGCTCTTGTTGACGTCACTCGTACTATGCTAGTACTCTCTAATGGCGCCTACACAGTTTCTTGTGGGCATCCAGAGATGACGTTCGCGGCTCATGCCAAATGATAGCTCGAAATCAAGGAAGATGGAAGTCAAGGATATGAAATCGATTATGCGACTATGAATGTAAAACATACTCACTAAAGAAAAAAGATAAAGCAGATAATGAAAGAAAACCTAGCGACTTATTTGCAGTAAGAATCTACAAACAAAATTACAAAATTATAATTTACATTCCTTTGCACTCTGCGGTCGGATTTCAAAAGTTCTTTGAATGATAATACTTGTCCTTAATATACTAAATTCACAAACTCAGAAACCCAAAACAAACAAAAAAATACCCACTTTCAATATATCTTCTCATGCTTTTTCAAGATAAAATGATTCAAAATAGCGGGAACTGGGTTTAATGCGTTTTTCTAGAAATCTTTCAATTCAATAATATTTAACCGATGTAGACCGATGATAGGGGTATTATTCACTCGTCAGATACAGTTGATTTCAAGACATTTTATCACATTTACATATCATATTTATCACAAGTTTCATCATATTTTATGTGATTACGCCCAACATTTTATGCGATTCTGTTCTCATTAAAAACACGTTTATTTTATTCAAGTCACTTAACCTCACTTTTGATCACTTAAAAATGTCAACAAGATTAACTCCCTCCTGCAGTCCCCTTCTTCTTCCTCCTCCTCCTTTCGTTGGCGCTCCATGAATAGTTAATTTGCCTATCTTCTTGACATATGTCTCTCCTCTGTTCCTTCAATGATTCAATTATCTTTTAACGGTAATCATTGTGTAATGTAAATGGATGTGAAATATGTTTGGCAATGCAAATTTAATGCATTGCACATTTAAAAATTAATGAAGTTGTGTTAAACGTATTAATGCATTGCACATGTGTTAAACGTATTAAGCAAGTTCAAGTATGTTTTGTCTATAATTGTTTTGATGAATGTTGTATTTTGATTTTCTACTTATGATTAAAAAGTATATATTATTTTGTATATTTTTTCATATTATCGTCCTGTATATTTTAAATACCATGTTGTATATTAATTTTTGTATCACTTGTTACCTCCAAGTGACCATTGGAGAGTGAATGTCCGAGAATGGCCACCAATATCCAATTAGATCTAGCAGGCCATCCAACAGTTTCTTTTTCCTGAGATGTGCCCATATATTAATTACATAGCCGTAAAATAACACAAACAGATTTTTTTACTGAGTAATTAAGGTACATATCTCTCGTTAATTTAACATGGAATGCCTCGTACCCGTATACTGATCATTTTGTTCAATAATAATCCTTATTCGTCCTTTAAATGTGGGACATTATTCTGTTCACAGGAACCATTCCAGTGCTGATAAAATTACTCAAATTGTTGCGGAGAGGACGACAGACGCTGGCGGTGCTTGGATGAGGTTACTAACGGCACGTGCACCTGCACCACTGCTTCTTGTGGGTCCAGACCAAAGGCAGCCAGGTTTTGAACTTCCCAACGAGCAGGCCACAGCTATAGTCCTGCTTCTCACCGACTCAAGTGCTTCCGATGAGCAATTGGTTCGAGAATTCAAAGTTGTAGAAAAGTATTCCAATCTTTCGCATGTTCTGTATGCTCGTCAAGAAACATAGGAAATACATGCTCCTGAATCTCTTTATTTTTTTAGCATTTTGTACTCTTATCATCAAGGCATAGAAATAATTGAAAAATGTCTTTGAAACGGTTACCTCGCTATATGCGCACACCACATTTGAATCTCGTGAAGCTCAACTTCTAGTTATAAGAAATACGTTTTTATTTCTAGGAACGAAGCCAGAAATATGCGAGTCTTAACCTAATTCATTTCTTTTTCAAGTATTTACATCAGTTATTTTGTCGTGTCTCAGTCATGCGACATTTCACGATGTTAATCAATACAATTAACATCATTCACCTGTGTTGTTCACTTTTTGTTTAACCCTTGACTCAGTACATATTTGTAACGTGACCAGTGGTGTCCCATGAACACATCATATAAAATTTAATAAAACAGGAATCTTAGGAATAAATTGATTTCCTTTGCATTTTAAAATTTATTAAAAGAACTAACTATTTTTTAACACAACTTTGATAAATTATTTTATTGATTGAATGCTGAGAACAAAGATTTAGTTTACATTTAACATAACACTGTTTTGAGATTGTAGAAAGATTAGATGGACAAATATGACAGCGCTTCTTTCTTTTCAACACAGGTTCTTCAGTTAATTGAACTGCTATTTGTTTACTTGTGCCTGCAACACTCTGCATTGTTTCAGTACGATACTTGGTTAACTCTTTCTTTCCTTGTTTTTGCACATGAGGTTTTACAAGATGTGTTGCTATTTCTCGTATGAAGAGCATATTTCCTTCTCTACAAGCGATTTTTTCTATAAAATTATTAATTCGATGGACTTGTTCTATACTAGGATGTTATTCTCCAAATACAAACTGATGATTTGGTTTAAGTTTCCTTCCTTCGATTATTGTTTTCAGTCACTAGAGTAATAATTTACGGAATATTTTCGAAATAATGGGCAACAAAGATGCAGAACGATATGATGTCAATTTAGTCGTCTTTTCCAGGTTTGGGAATAATGCTTACCTCAGCTACCTTCCACAGTCTTGGAACATATTTTTATCGGAAGGCAGCATTTTTTAAATGTAAAAATTGAATCAAACCTTTTCTTGGTAATTCTTTAAGTATTTTTCCAGTAATCAAATCATATCCTGAAGCTTCCTTTGCATTCATTTTGAGATGAACTCAATTGAATGTGATATAAATAATTATTACGCTCATTTGAATTTCAATAGTACGCGGCGGAGCTCAGGTGTTTCGCGTCGCGAAGTCAGGAAACAGCTGTCACAAGCAAGCTTTTGGTCTACTCCGCCCGTGACGCGAGACATCCAATCAAAGGAAAGAAGCTCCTCCCTCGTCACTCCGCATCGGTGCTTCACGGTACGAAGACGTGAGGACTCTATCTCGTTTCCCAACCATCGCATTAAGAATCTCCAGTACTTAGAAACCGTACGGTCACTTTAAAATTACTGATAGGGCAACTGTGATTTCGTAACACGGAGTGAGAGATGTTGTATAAATCTGATAGATTTTTATAACATTTTATTTATAAGTTTGATGGGCTTCCGACGAAGCAGTTAGCTTATGATCTGGATTTTAGCCAACAAAGCTACACATGAAAATTACAGAATTCTGACTTCGCTTACTTGCCAGTAACTTGAAGAAGTGAAGAAAGAAGTCGTTGAGGTATACGAATTGCGTGTACGACGTATTTACTTCAATCTACGTGTCGCGGGGTACTTTTGCCTGTGACAGATGCAGTATTGCGACTTCGAACTTTTGAGATCGTGCGATTACAATTGACAGAACTAAATTTCTCACAGTTGAATCGTAAATGTTGCGAACAAATGTGTTAAAACGTTTTGAGTCTTGTTTAATCAATGTATTCTGAACTTCCTTTAAATTTTATAATTAAGGTATTTTTATATGAATAATATTAGACCCTAATCATTGCTCCGGTATAGTTTATTTTGGGTTTTCTTTTCATCAATCAGATCAGCTGATTGCTTATTTTCTGTGAATAAATGTTTTGTTAATCAGATTCTTTTGTATTGCACAATCAACCATCTCTCCCTTATTTAATTCGTCTTACATCTATCATGAGGGTTATTTTCAGTTGGTAGTATATTTTGTTTAGGAGCGATTAAAGTTAGCTGCACCACAGACTTAGAAATTTATTAACAATTATTTTATTTCATTGTAATTACGTTTCGGTGTGTCTGAAGAGTGACAGGGTAGGTGAAAACTTTTTCTGGATAACTATCATAAGCGTGCAGCTTCAGTCGGATATCTACCAGGCCCTGGATAGTTTCATAGATTTTTTTGTGATTTAATATTCACCGACATGAGTCAGTGTGGTCATTCTGTGAGTAGTCATTTGCTGCCCAGTGCAAATCTCGTTGCTGCACTCAATTTACCCTCTGAGTTATCCAGGGGCGTAATTACGTCAGTGGCTGTCGTAGTTTTGGTTTTCCAACCCAGTACGTATTCTACGCGCAGTGCCTCGCAGAGGGTGAATTGTATTCTAAGTCTTCTCTGAAGCTATTGCAGTTACTCAAGGTTGGAGGGGATTGTTTTGTAATAATTGAGTTACGAACACTCATTATGATTACTGAATGATCAGATAAAATATCTAAACAATCCTCTACTTTTAAATAGTTAGGCGCCACTCCTATCGTAATATAGAAATCAATTAAGTCAGGTTACTTCTTGGTATCAGTGGGTTTGTACATTGGCTTTTCTGTTGTCTGAAATTCACGTTTTAGATTTCTTTCACTTTATATAGCTCTTTTCTTTCACTAATGACTAATCTTGATCCCCAGAAGGTAAGCTTAGCATTAAAGCCTCCTCCAATTATGAAATAGTTTCCTAGTGAAACAGGTTTTCAAAATCTTTCTTTAATAACTTATGACGGTGAGGAATATATTGATGACACCATGTACATTTTGCTTTTTTTGTTCTTTGACAGACGTTACTTGCATAGCTTCTGTCTGAATACTAATGTCTTCGTGGTGTATGTTTTTTATTATTACTTCTGAGCCTCCTCTAACTTTATTTGGTGAGAGAATTGTGTGATATACTATATGTCCGCATATTTTCTTAAAACCGTCCTTGGTAAAATGAGTTTAGAGGCAAATATTAATTTTTTGTTTCCTCAAAAATACTTCCAACTTATTTGAAAGTTGCTGAAGACTATTGGTAGACCACTGTGCTATAAGGAAACTGTTCATTATTATTTGTTAGTCTTCTTATTTATTTCGTTCTCAATTTTCTCTAACTTGGCAACCTGTTCCAGTATACATACAGAAATCTTTCAAATTGCTGTTAACCACACCGCCATGTAACAGATTAAATATGTTATGTTGAATGAAGATGGGATATTCGAACTCGGGGCCTTCAGTTTAACGCGCTGATGCGCTTACCAACTGCGCCATCCTGTTCTCCTCTACAAATGACATTCAACTTGCGAGACCCACAGACCACAGAGGTAATCTAATAGAGATTAGGATCATCATATGAGGCGTCTCCCATAGGAAGTACTTGATTGTGGATCGATGTTATCAATTTCTGGAGTTCACAAACATACATAAATTGCGATTAACCACATCGCAATTGTAATTATTCGAGAAACTTCTATATGAGAGAGAAATCCCTAAGCTTAAAAGTGAGAGAGAGCGTTAGTACGCAACAAGATTAGAACAACATTGTCTTTGCCATAGAGTAGAGGACGAGCTGGTACAATGTCCGTTGGAAAAGATAGAAGAATTAATATTCAGGAGGATCTTAGAGAAATTGAATAGGTTTTATAACGGGAATCCTCACATAATAGCAGCATGATATAATTTTTTTCAATGTACAATGCAAATGAGAAGATTGGATAGTGAGTGAATTGTACAACTAAAAGGGTTAGCAAGATAATATGGTTTTATATGCAAATGTGTAAAGTCTTTAACGGAGTCATTTATTAGGGATATGCCGTGCATGCCCCAGTATAAAAAGTTAGGCTCGACAGCTCCCCAGTCGCATGTATAGCTGAGGGGAGGAGCAAGACGAATTTTGTAAAGATAGGTACCATTTGCATTCAGAGACAAGGTTTCGAAGGAACTCGAAAGGTGGATTAATCAATGGATGGTGAAACGAGTGAGCTCCAAGGGTTGGACAACACCACAGGTAGTTTTAAGAAATAGCAATGATGAATTAAGATTGTAGAGACTTCAAATCGTGGGTGAATGCTCAATTAGAAATAGAACAATTTCCCATTCCTCGTCCAGAGAATTCAGTTCAGTAATTAGCAGGAGGACAATATTTTTTCTAAAATGGACATGAAAGATTCATATTTTCAGCTGAAACTGGATGAAGAGTTCAAATGATTTCTCACAATTAATACGCATGTAGAACTGCTACAATATCTGCGTCGTCCCTTTGGGATAGCATCACCGGCAGCAATCTTTCAGAAATTTCTGGTGCAGTTAATATCCAAACCACAAGGTGTATTAACTACCTTAATGACATAGAGGTGACGAGAGCAACTAATGGAGAGCATCTATCTAATTTAGAAGTCTTCCCACAGAAATTGGTGGAGGACAGCTTAAAAGCAAAATTAGGAAAATGTTATATTTTAAGTCACGAAGGAAATATTTAGGGCATGCGACAGATAGCAAAGGAGTGCAACTAATGCAACAAAATGTGGAAGGTAAAGTAAAGTTAACACCACCACGGGATATGAAGCAGCTGCAGTAATTCTTTGGGAAAAGTCAGTTACAATGCCAGATTTATCAAACGTTTCTCTGCAGTAACAGCTCCATAAAATGCACTATGGTGGAAAGGAGTGAGATTCCAATGGTCCGAAGATTGCCAGATGGCGTTTAACCAAATTAAACAGCAAATGATGGAAGCAACCAGGTTGGCGCACATCGACTTGAACAAAATAAAAATTGTGGCAACAGATGCTTTGGAGTGTGATATAGGAGTGGTATTGTCCCAGAAGGATGAATTTGGAGTTGAGAACCATTAGCGTTTACATCGAAAACTTCGAATGTAGACCAGCGCAATCTCACAGATTGAAAAGGAAGTGCTGTGCATAGTATTTAAAGTGTGTAAATTTAATGATTACCTATTTGGGAACAATATTTTTATTATTACAGACCACAAGTCTTTGGTTGCTCTATTCCACCCATCGAAGAAAATTACTGAGAAAACTGTAAAAAAGTTACAACATTGGACTCTGTTTTTATCAATATGAAATTGCTTACAGATCTACTTCTCAACATCCCAATGAAGATGCATTATCATGACTGCCGGTAGGACAGGATGAAGAGTTCGATGGGTTGAAGATAGACTGTCTCCAATATGAGCAAGAAGTGGAGAAAATGATGGCAGAATTTCCAATAATGCAAGGAAGATAGCTATAGCAACATACAAAGATAACACACGTGCAAAGTGCGTGAGCATGTTAGAAAAGGCTGGCCACTCAATGGAAGGAATGTACCAATCTTTAAATTAAAAGACCAGGTTAAAGTGGAGGCTGGAGTACTTCTGATAGAAAGTGGGGGGCAGACAAGTGTGGTGGTCCCAGAGTCATTAAGAAAGTAAGTTCTGGTTACTTAACGTAGCGGCCACTGGGGAATTGATTGAACAACATTTTTTTGAGACACAACGGTAGTTGATGATCTAAACTGTAAAATACAGTGTTATTGTTCATATAACACATTTAACACTAAAAATGTGGTTTAAAAGGAAAAATATACTGATTTTGAGAAAAATGAGAAAAGTCATATTTTTTGAACTTACATAAAAATTAAATCCGACGACAGAATTTCAAATACAATGCTCTTTTCAGATTTTTTGGAAGATATCAAAACCATTCCCAGTAAACTCCGTGAATAGGAGGCACAAACAGTTTTTGACCTTTGTATCCTGGCCTAACTACCTGTTTGTAAAGTATGATTTCATGAAGTTCTTATTCTCTCACTTATTCCCGTTCTCTCACATTTTAAATGCCACTGAACATAGTCGCCCACATGTATACATAAGACATATGTTTTATATCTATTTTTTCATATGACTTATTAGCTCACCCGCGGTACGCTCAGTACCTTTACCTTTCTAAAATCCATATTGCTAGGGGTGTAATATATTTTTCCATGTACTGAAATGTACACCTGGTTACCAGTTTATCCCTCACTTTTCTTTATGTTGAGAATAAAGATATTGGATGATACGACATAAAATCCCCACTGGATCATTTAAAGACAGTTTTATTACACTGATTTTCCACACTCTTGGCATATACCCGAATAGAAAACAATCATTCAATAATTTTGTTACCGCCTTAATATTTTCATTAAATATTTTTGCCAATTTGTGAGATATTTTAACAAAACTTGGGTTCTTTTTTGTACCAAAACCAATATTATTTCCTTTACTTCTTCCTCTAATTCTTCTTCACTATCACCTTTAGTTCATAGATTATTGCTTCACCTCTTCATTTGCGTCGTCAATGTGTAAGACCTAATTAGAGTCTTTCCTGCTTCCTCCCATACATCCGTTTTCTTGGTACTTTTCTTATTTTTTCCAATATTAGATGATTTTAACTTAACTTAGATGGTATAACATATGACATTCCTCACATTATTTTACTTAGTTGTGTTTCAAGATAAGCAACCCAATATTTTCACTTCTCCTCCAGAATTGTACATTTGAAGACATATTGAATATGACGGACAAGTGCCAACTAATTGAGACGCAGACTAAATATGACCTACATTAACACTTTATGGAGAAGACACTTGGATTATGACTTACGCTGGAATAGTAAATGATGCGCATGACTACTCGCTGGCGAGGACGGTTACGCTAAGGTGGCTACGATGCACGATACTGAAGTTCAAATGGATAATGATCAATGAGAAATGAAGAACCTTGTTTTGCATTGCAATAGAGACAAGGTGAACATGGGGTAAAAAGAAACAAAATCTTTTGTATTTGAACTTTTTACTCACGTGGAAGAGATTGTTGAAGTAATAAGTTATTTTACAACAAACACAACATATTTTCAATTATTGCCACTAGCGTCATACTACGGCGTTGTTAAGTGAGTTGGTTTGCTAACCATTTCATTAATTTATTATTTTATATGTATATCTAATATTTATTTTCTCAATTTTACAGTACATGATTTGTAACTATAAATTTTATATTGTGTATAATTTGTAATCAGTTGTGTGCTATTCATCTTTTATGAATTACCACTTTTCCAGAATCCCATTTTTAGACAATGTCTTTTAATTAGTAATTTATATTGGATATAATTTGTATTCAAGCCCTGAAGATCGCCGATATCCGGCCGAAAGAGCCCTCACCTAAACAGAAAACGGAAAAAGTGTCAAAAAAATGTAATCTTAAATCTAATTCCGTTCTCTCCTCACCAGAAGTACAAATTAGCAAAACTAAGCTTACACTTACTATCGTAATAGGATATATTTTAACTCAAGAATCAGAAGTATTACTGGAGTACCCAAAGGTTGCCAGCATATTGTAATCATTTTAAACATTTTTAAAAATATTTGTGAATTATATCATGTCTTTAATCTAGTCTGAGTAATTTCGAATTTTTGTTTTCCACATAAAAAGAAAACCCCATCTTCTTAGTTTTTTGACGTTGTTCACTATCAAACGAACTCACAGACAACATTATTTCGATGTTGTTGTTGGCAGAGTGCGTCGTTGCGCGAGTGTGTGTCGAAGGCAACGGGACGGCAGTTCTGGGCGTGGAATCCTCGCGCGCGCATATTGGTGCCTGTGCTGACGCCAAGAACAGCCGCTGGCGCTCGCACCTTGGCGCAGAGGTTGCTCTCAGTGCTATGGGAGCGGCGCGCCGCGCGCGTCCTCGTGTTGGTGCCACTCACGTACCACGTTGCCAGTAGGCGAGACTATGATGAAAGTGAGTACAGAACGACGCTTCTCAATCTTTTTCTCTTTTCAAGTGACCCAATTTATTTTCAGTGAGACAATAAAATTGTTTATAATTTATTAAATAAATTGTATATCAGAAGGATCCTACATATGGTACTCGTATTATCTTGTTAATACCTATAATGAGGACCGTATTTACGCATGAGTCAATTCGGCCGTGACACGCGAATCGATATATCACACGGCAAATAATCAAGTAACATGTGTCTGTTTGATTAGAAAAAGTTATCAGAATGCGAATGAATATTCTACAATTTTTCTTTTTCCGTTCTTGATATCAAACGCTTTTTGTAAAATTCAATTATTGGTAAATTTATTTTACAGGCATGTAATATGTAATATACTTAGATATGATGTGGGCATAACCATATAGATTCTACTGGAAGTAAATAATTGCATGTGCGTGTACCTGTGTGGAACTTAAATTAAACAAGGAAATCGAAGTTTTTTTACAATAGCAGTGGTAAGCGCATTATTGAAAAAGAAGAAAAGAAGTAAATACAAAAACGATTACTTGAAAACGATTGTAAATAGTGGATGCAAAATTATAAAATGACAGTAATACACTAAAAATAAAATATAATCTATACAAGTTTAAATTATAGAGAGGTAACCAAAGTTTAAAGACAATGAAAATACACCACGTACAATAACAAAAAAATATTAAAAATGCCAACAATTTTATTAAAATTACAAATTTTCGAAATATTATGCCTAAACATCATGTAGTAATTTTGAAATGTCAAAATAATTTTCTTAAATTAATAAAATAATTAAAAATAATCATAAAAATAACAATGGGCAGAGAGTTGAAATGGAAATGAATTTCTCCAGTTTTTTTATTAGTATTTTGTGTTCAACAACATTAGAGGTTTTTGCTAAATCCATAAAACGGTAATCACTGGTTTGTTTTTGTCCAATTTACCACATATAAAATCTGTAACATATGCAAGAGCTTAAGTGGTACCTCAACCTTCTTAAAAATCAAATTGTATTTCAGAGGGGTGATATATGCCTTTCAAAAACTTAAATATTCTTGTAAAACATATTTTTCAAAATTGTTGATAAAGCTGGTAACAAAAAAATCGGTTTGTAATTGAATTTAATACCAAAAAAGTAGAAAAATAAAGAAACTAACATATATTTTTATGATATACCAGCAATATACGAACCCCAGGCAATGCTGGGCAAAATGGACTAGTTTTGCATTCTTAGGACCATGTGTATTAATAAACGTATAAACTTTATTGTCAAAAATGCAGTTACGAACTGCGTATGATCAAGTGGAGGATAGTAAACTAATTTACTCTCCGGAAGCAAGGGACCATCCTAGCAATTCTGATCAAGGGTTCTAAGGCAGAGGAGGATTTAACATTTCTGCACACTCCGTAAAAATGGCACTGATTCGCAAAATATTAGTAGATATCGTTTCTTTTTTGTATTTTGTTCCTTACATTATAAGTAGAGAATCTTTTTCCCCATTTTTCCGAGTTGCGGAAATGGGAAATTTTTGAGTCTGAAGACCAGAAAATGCGATTTTCCTTTCACATCTCCGACATTTCTGATCATATCATCTCAAAATATTTTATTTTGTAGCTTAAAATTAGAGCTAATAGTAATGATATTTATAACATTCCTCTAAACCCAGTAGTGTTTTAGAAATCTTATAATATTAAGCGAGCAATAATTGTATGTACCTATGTATTAGTCAAACATTTTTTCGAGAAGACTCTAACAATGATAATGAAATTCGCAGATTAGATGTATATTGGGATGAAAAAGTGATATAACATAGTCTCTTTTCTTTGTAGAACAATTTTAGCACCTGTGTAATGCTTCGTTAATGATACAAATAACATGACAAACATATTAGTGGGTTTGGTCGTCTCGAGGTAACGTGTATGCTTGAACTGTAACGGGTTCGATTTCTTGGGAGAGAGAATGCTTTATTTATTTACTTTTGGCGATCATATACTAAGTCTATTTATACAATCATCCTCTTTTTAACATTATTACTATTAATAAATAGCTGCTGAGTAACTAAAATGCGAATAAAATTGCCAAATTTGCTGCTTATCTGCAAGAAGAGTTTTTCTTTCAGTTCATCTTAAAATTTCTTGCATCATTATTATTTTTTCTTTGTAGCAATCCAACAAATAAAAGTCATATATTAGTTGAGAATCCGGAAACTCAGATTCGCCACCAACAGCACACCAAGCTGATTGACCAGTGTTTTTCGAGACAGCTAATTTGAAATTTGTTCTTTAAATGGAAATATGATTCTTTCATAACAACAATAAAAATGTTAAACACACGAGGAAAGTATAATCAGGCAGATCATGTTGACAAAAATAAATGAAAATATAACTTTTACGAAGGTGAATCGAACCCGAACCTCGCACACACATATATGAGACGTTGATCCCTATACCACGAAAAAAACTCGACGAACTTATTACTAAAAAGATAATGAAATTACCACACATAACATTTTCAAGGTTAAAACATTATGAAATAACACTAATATTCATTTGAATTAGACACGACTACTTTTGATGTAACATAGTAGTAACAGTCACATTGAATGAAAGTTATCTCTATTAATAAAATACGAACCAGCGAATGAATGTAAAGTAATAATTGACAAAGAAATTTGTGGATTGCAAGTTTCTTCGAAGTTAAAATGTTTCTAGAGCATTCAATCCAGAGATAAAGTTCAGTATAGAATTCAAAGACAAAATTTAACTACTACCTTATTAAAACAAAAAACACCTTAAGAATACGGCTGTTGTCCAGTTTTCCCTTCAATGGAAAATGAACAAACCTATAGTGTTTTATTTCAACGTTGACCCCAGTTCACCCTCTTTCCCTGGTTGTGTGCGAAGTGGCTGGTGTGCGGGGCAGCTTGCAAACGTAAGATTCTGTGACATGAGTAAAAAGTCCACGTGTTTTACAGAAAGATGACAGAAAGAGTCTGCAGGAATGGGTCTCTATTCCAAATATACTCAAACCAAGTTCTCAAGTTTGGTTAGGATATTTTGATTATTTTTGTGTGTTATAGAATTAACAGGAATCGATCACATACACACCATTATCGTAAAGACCTGAAGAGATCTCGATTTATTTTTCGGACGTTCATTATATATTCCTGTACCAACGTATAATTGGAAAGTAAAGACCTGAAGAATAAGTGATTACCAATGAGAGGCAAAATACTTTCTTTCAACTGAAGATTGTTCGCCACTGGTCAGTGTCGTGGGTACTGTGTATACTCTCTCACGGAAGACACCAAGCAGACAACACTTATTATCTCATAGATAAATATGTATGTGTAATAGTAATGGCTAATATTATAAATAGGGTATATTGTGGATTCCTATGAATAGATAATTTTCAGTTGTTTACGAATGTGTGAATAAAAGAGGCAAGCACAATTTAAGACAAATTGTAATTATCATCTATTTATTCTCTGTACGTGTTCTACCGCATAAATACAGTGTATCAATTCCATAAAATTTAAGAATTACTCCTTAAACCTGGACAAAAAAAATCTTATATGGGCAACATAAACTGCAGTTACCAAATTAGCAAAATAGTTACGTATGGAATTATCATTCCTTATATTAATGGTTATACAGCAGTGTAATTGAGAAAGTAAAGCATGATTTGAATCCCTTTACGAAAACTATTTTTTTTGTCAATATCATGGTGTGCGTCGGTACTATATTAAAAGATTTTTTACGATTCATTGTATGTAACCATTCGAACCTAACCATTCATTTTGTCAACCATCCGAATGAAGCTTTGTCTCCAAGCTATATAAATCAATTAAATGACAAAAAACGAATTTCTAATTTCTATGTTTTTCTTATCATATAACTGCTGGCAAAATCAAAATTTAGCTTCATATAAACGTTTCAGAAAATAATCTCAATTTTCATATGATGTACTTAGATGTAACATTGATTTGAGAACAGAATCCGTGGTCAGACTGAAAGGAGTGTAACGGGGTTCTTTCGCGTTGTAGGTAGACTCGTAGCTCCTCACTCCCACGCGATGCCGCGTCATCGTTACTGATCAGCTGTAAACCTTCAACCAATGCAAGTGGAATATATATATTTTTTCTGCTACAATTCTCTGGCCTAAAATAAATTGGTTGTCCATAAATAAGCTGCATATGTGTGTCAGGTTAAAATGCATTGAATTCTAGCTGTTCGAGAAGAGTTTAATATTTGTATTATTCATTGTTCTTCGTCTAAAAGCTATTTAAACTATTGATTGTCATCTGGGTTGCAAGTCATCATGCCTATGTTATAGAAAAAAACTGAATTAAAATTATCCTAAATTTAAAAATCACTTCACAAGCTGTCATTTTTTCTTGAGGACGGTGAAGGATCTGTAAATCAAACTGAAAATAGATTGGCTCGTTTAGAAACAGTCCAGGTTGAATTAAATAAACTACTGGACGAATCCGAAGTCATATTTACCCAAGATCTGTTATCTGAACTGGAAGACTTGTATCTCCTAATGAAGGATAACATTATCTTATTCATGAAGAATTCTAAAAGCACTAACACTGTTAATTCTCAAAATGCACCACAACAAAATGCTTCTCTTAATAACTTAATCACGCTTGCTACAATTTCAATAACTAATTTTCTCTGGCAAGTTTGAACTCGATTTTTCAACTTGTTTTTTTGACTTAATTGAAGCAATAAAAGCTTAACGGATGTGCAAAGGATGCATTATTCGATTTCATCTCTAAGAGGAGATGCGTTAAGGCTATTAGAAAACTATGACATATCTGACATAACTTTACTTTATGCTGGCAAAAACTTATTGAAACTTACCATGATGTAAGTAAACTAGCAATGGTACATTGTTCAGAAATGATTAAAATGTCTGCTTTAAAATCTAAATGTCTGCATGACATGAGACGGTTTATCTGAGAGTTTGCCTCCCATATCGATGAGATAAATGCATGCAATTAGATTTAGGATTACAAAACATATTTTTGCAAACTATTCTTGTAGAAAAATTAGATTTGGAAACGAGAAAGGCTTGGTTTATGGAATTCCAATCTGGTTCTGATGATATAAAGCTCGTGATAACATTTTTTGAAATGTCCATAGATTCCTCAGTAAATTGCATAGACTGTCAGGAGAGGCACGGGCCGAGAGAAATTAGTACCAGGAGTTTACCAAGAGGTTAATTCTGCAACCCAAAAGGTTCCTTAAAAATGTTTCCTATGTTCAGAACCTTTTCATAGATTGTACAAATGTCCAGATTTTTTTAAATTATCTCCAAAGGAGAGAAAAACTGTGTAAAGTATCATAAGTTCTGCTTTAATTACCTATCTCCCTTTACAAAATATCACCCTTGTTGAATTAAATCTTGTCTCTCCTGCAAGGGAAAGCATAATTCCTTATTACATATGGAAGAAGGCATTTCAAATCAAAAGCAAAATGTACTTCAGGCTGAAACAGTGATACAATATTCTAATGATATTGAAAAGGCAGTGATCTTGCCGACAGCAATTGTGTATGTCAGCGATGCTTTCGGTCAGAAAATTCCTGTAAGAGCTCTCATTGACTCCGGTTCAATGTCAAATTTTATTTCAGAAAGATTAGTTCAGAAATTACATTCGATTAGTGTTAAACAAGAGACTAGATTATCTTCGGTTAAGTCACTGAAACGATGGAAACTATCTCTTCCTTTCTGAACGCTGTTACGATGGAAACTATCTCTTCCTTCAACCACAAGTATTCTAGTAAAACTTGAACGAAGAGCAGTTAAAATCATTTTGGGAGATAGAAAACATTAACCAGAATGATGAAAAATCATCGGTTGACCCGACAGAGTTGCATTTCAAGACTAACACTGCCTGACTTCCTGATGGGCGTTCTCAGTTATCATTGCCGTTTAGTAAGGAAGCGAAATTGCTAGGAAAATCCTATAATTTGGCGAAAGAGAGATTGTTAATGTTGGAAAAACTGTTTGCCATTGGTGAAGGTATGAAGAAGCACTATACAACCTTCATTGATGAATATATAAAATTAGGACATGCCATGATAGTAGGAAATGAGATATTTGAACAAAATCATTATTTTGTCCCTCATTTTGCAATAAGAAAGCCGAATTCTTCCACAACACCACAAAGAGTTGTTTTTGATGCATCTGCACCCACATCCTAAATTCTAAAAGCACTAACGTCCTCTGGGTATGCGATCAATGATCTTTTAATGGTCCGCAGATTCAGCGAAATTTAATGAATATATTGTTGGAATTTAGAGTGCATATTGTAGCATTCAGTGCTGATGTTCAAACAAAGGTACAGACAGGTCAACATAAACCCAGCTGACAAAGGGTTTCAATTGATTCTCTGGCGTGGCGACCCAGGAAAAAGAATTCAAATTCTATTTCTCAATACCTTGACGTATGATTTTAAAAAGTTCCTTTGGGGTGGTAAGGTACTTATGGGAAATGGCAGAGGAGAGCAGGGCGGCATACCAGCGAGCTAGTGAAATTATAAAAAAATAACTATTAAGAAGATGATTTATTGAGCGAAAGTCATGGTGTCAAATCAGCGGTAAACATAGCTCAACAAGTAAATGAGATGTTAGCACAGGGTCAGTTTCCTCTAACAAAATGGGCTAGCAATAGTCTACAATTCCATTCATATTTTTCTAAAGAAACCTTAGCGCAATCACCATTGATTTTAAATGCCTAAGGCAACGTAAAAACTCTTGACCTAAAATGGAATTCTAAAGATGAGACCTTGAGTGTGTGTGGCAAACACGAACCTTCTCATGTTCCCTCAGTAGGTACCAAAAGAAAGATTTCAAGTGTCGCCAGTATGATCTTCGATCCGAATGGACTTTTGAGTTCAGTAACGATAAGATTCAAATAGTTAATTCAAACGCTGTGGAAGGCTGTTACCGTGGGATGTTCCGATCTAAGGAGAGCGTCACGAGGAGTGGGAAGAATTGTCAGAGGAGTTCAAGTTTATTCCAAATTTGATTTTTCCTCGTTGTGTTATTCCGCCTGGTTGTGAATGTAGTGGAACGACGCACGGATGACACTACTAAAAGCGTAGGAAAAATCATTTTGGAGTTGGTAGAAAATGCTAGACTTCGTCACACCTTAGCGTACATAAACGCACATATATCATTTCTACCTTTGATTTTCTCAAAATTGAAGGAAGTTGGACTTGACTACGTCAGGGTTTGAACTTAGTGGATGACCAAAAATTGTGCAGTCTCTGGTTCAAATGGGGCTATATTACAAGAAAAATAGGGGGCTATCTTACAAGAAAAATGGAATGAACTTTTGGAAAAAAACTACAGGTCTGATCATATTGAAGAAAGTGAAGTGTTGAACGGAGAGCAGTTGAGTTCATTAAAGGAGCTGAGGGACCCGGTCTTCTGAGTAATATAAAAATTGCTCCAATCACTTCTGTTGGTGTGGAGTGTTCTTTTTCTCTTTATAAAAATATCCTGCCGGTTTGCAGGCATAAATTCATGTTAGACAACTTTAAAATTAACATTTTCATAAATATAAATTATGAAAACCTTGCAAATGTTGTATTTATTAAAAAATGAGGCAACGTTTGTAAAAATAATACAGATTTTTCAATTTTTTAAGTGTAATTTGTGTAATTATGCAAATCGCAAACAAAGGAGCTTTTTTCTGCATATTTTTTCGCATATTTCACTGGCTTTACAGCAAATTCTATGCCATATTTGGTCAATTTATACTGCATAAAGATCGGGTATCTACATGTCATGCCTTTTCTGCTGTTCATTTTTACACTTCTGATATCGTCATCTTAACTTATTTCGTTGTCGCTCCAAATCAGATAAATCCTTATCACACCATCATTTCCGTGACATGTAATCTTGACCTTGATGTTTCGAATACTTCTTAGATGCATTCTTGCAAGTTTCTAAAGCACTATTTATTTTATAATGTGAATGAATTTACTGATTTTAATGAAAGAAGTTAATGAGAGATTCAATTTACCAATAATTGTTGTTTTTCGTATGATTGCGGGTGATGTAAGTGATGTTAATTTCTCTTATACTTTGTCACACTATTGCTATAGTGTCGCAAAACCCTTCAAGGGTGGTTCTTATAGGAGTTTGGTGGGTACGGGGTAGCACAGATATTGGTAGAGCTTGACTGGAATATTCCCTACTTGTAAATTACATCAGGTTCTTTTAAATAGTCAGTGAGGCACCACATTAAGCTTAATACAAAAATTAAAAAAATTGAAAATAAATAGAAAATATGATACAAAAATAATTGAAATGAAACGGGATCTACACCTGAATTACTTGAACACACGGCATGCGTTACATAGTATCAAGTATTCTCCAAGAAAACTCCCTGTCAATTATCACATTAAAAGACGTGAGGCTACTGCACACAAATAAGATACACTTCGAAGGAGCGTTCCTCTCTTTCACTACAAGTTACACATTTGCCTGAAGGGTGCAGGCTCAGAGTTCGGTGATGCTATGACTTGACATTTATAAGTGCATGCGGCAATGCCAACGGGTGCATCGATGTCCACAGGTGGCTTCGAACCCTCAGACGTCCAGGCAGCGGGTTGCGTACCAATAGTGGGGACGATTGATGGTACCAAATGCTTGGCCGTCCAGCGAGTACAACAAGCTCTAAGAGCTAACCCTTCTGAACGCGCGTATTAATATGATCATCTACTAGGTTGAGGTACTTGCACGGAGGAGGAACTAGTCCGAAATTCTCATGGAAAATTCCTTCTAGAAGCTTTGAGGACACTCACACTAAGACACACTTGTGTGTGACAAAGGTGGTGTCGACCGTGTCACTAAAATCACGTCCTGTCAAGCCCTGACTGTCCACAGACGGAAACATAGAAAAGCGTAAAAGCTCCTTGTAGACGGTTTCGAACCAACATATTAAGTTGGGATCCAATGAATTGATTATAAAAACTGTATTCAGGGGGGGCACCCAACACATGGACAATAACAGAAGGCGGTCGCAAAGAAGAGGGACCCGCACAGCGAGGGACCGAGGGAATTGAAGCGTGTGAGCTTTTCTGAGGTGATTCACGAAGGATTTCATGAGGTGGAATATTACTTCATATTGTAGAATATAAGAGAAGATTGAGTTAATATTGTAGAATAATGAAAACGACCATATGAAAGGAAAGTGATAATTTACATAATAAAAACGATCACATGAACAATACGTGGTATTTTAGAATAACGAAAAGGGTCACATTAAAAATCTCATTACTTGACAATAGTACTTTAGACACTGATTAAATTCCTTTATGCAATCTGCTTTGATCCTTGTTATTTATTATAGTTTACTTCTAACAGATGGTACTCGTGATCATATTGCGAATCTTCAATGGATCTTGGAAAAATCTCGAGAATACCAGAAGAACATTTACATATGCTTCATTGACTATAAAAAAGCGTTTGACTGTGTTGATCATGACAAGTTGTGGCAAGCCATGCAAGAATTTGGGGTGCCGGATCACCTGATCAGGTTGATAAGGTCACTTTACGATAACCAAGAAGCCACAGTCCGAACACCATATGGAGACACCGATTGGTTCAAAGTCGGCAAAGGCGTGAGGCAAGGTTGCATTTTGTCCCCCTTCCTGTTCAATCTGTACGCCGAAGTGATCATGAGAAAATTAGGTCTTCGCGACTCAGAAATTGGAGTGAAGTTCGGCGGCCGGAACATCAATAACCTTCGATACGCCGACGATACAACGCTACTCTCAGAAACGGAAGAAGGCCTGCGGCATCTGATCAAACGGATCAAAGATGAAAGCGCAAAATTTGGCCTCCTCCTGAACATCAAGAAGACCAAGATCATGACAACGGCGGAAAATGGCAGCAAGATAAAAATCGACAATGAAGAGATTAAGTGTGTGCAAGAGTTCACCTTCCTTGGATCCCAGATCGATCGGAATGGAGACTGCAGCCTCGAAATCAAGTGTCGAATAATCTTGGGTAGGAGTGCGATGTTAAACATGTACAAAATATGTAAAATTAAAGACATTAACCTATCGACCAAATGCAGACTGATTCGAGCCATCGTTTTCCCCATAACCATGTACGACTGCAAAAATTGGACCTTAAGAAAAGCATATAGAAGAAAAATCGACTCCTTCGATTTGTGGTGCTGGCGACGGCTGCTCCGCATTCCATGGACAGCAAGGATGACGAACAAAGAGGTATTGAAACGCATAAGACCGGACATGTCGCTGGAAGGAAAGATCACCAAACTCAGACTCATGTATTTCGGCCACGTGATGCGATCAAGTTCTTTAGAGAAAGACCTAATGCTGGGAACAGTCAGCGGCTAGAGATGACCAGGTCGTCAGAGGATGCGTTGGATCGATACCATCAAAGTTGACGTGGGAATGAACTTAAGACAAATGACAGATGCGGTGCAAGATCGGATAGTATGGATAGAGATAGCCCATAGAATCGCCAAGTGTCGGTTACGACTGAATGTTTAACATCATCATCACTTCTAACAGTACGCAACCTTGGCACGATTGTATACAATATCTCTGTAGCCCCATCCTGGCATGGGTTTTCTCACGTTTTCCTCTTGGTAGTGGAAAATTTTCCATAGGCAAGGATGCCATTTAAAACTTTTGTTATTATTAATCTCGATTTTTCACTGCACATTATATCTACGATTCATTTTATAATAATAAATGAATAACTACATATTTTATTAAATATGTTTTATATAAGTCTTAAATTCGTCGCTGCCCTTGGTCCCTTGATCTGAATTGAAGGGATAGTTCCTTGCTTGTTTCCGGAGAGTAACTTAGTTTATTATCCGTCATGCGGTCATTTGCAGTTTACAACTGCTTTTTTGACAATGAAGTTTTTTCTTTTACATTTTATTTGTTTCGTATATCATATCGTCCCCACTCTACTCAGCGGAAATATATGTTTGGTCACAACCTGATATTGACCTATAATATGATCATCAATTTGAAAATGTATCGCTACTAAGTTACCGTAAAATTCTTTTCTCTGTTCTGCAACTTAAGATCTATAATTGACATTCCGTTATCTGTCCTGAATGTCAGTATTCCATCAATATTACAAATTGCTAAATCATTTTTGAATACTATCTTCTCTAAATTCAAAAAATTAAGACACACATACAAGAACAGAAGTCTCTCAAATAAAGAAAAAGGAATATAGGAAACATCTGTGGGAGTTTAAAAAGTTACAACGAAAGAAGAAATGAGAAGATGAAGTGAGATTTGTAGGGGATAGTATAGGAACGAACATTAGTTATAGGACGAGATGAATTAAAAACAAAAACAATATGGAGAAACAAAAATATGTACAACAAGTTGGAAGGACACAGGTGAGATCAGGTACTACAATGAACAAAAGCAAACATAATGATACATCACACATATTGTGAATTAGAAATAACAAAAACAGAAAACATCATCGAAAGTGAGCTGTCAGAAGCAACAAAATGAGTGAAGAGCAAAAAAGTTCAGGATATGAAAATATTACAAATGAAATGATACAACATTTACAGGGACGATGTAACATAGAATTACAAAAATGTATGAGACACGATTATTTCCCTCGATGCTAGAAAATAGGATTTCTTAAGTTATTCCTCAAATCAGGAAATCGCGACAAGCTACTAAGTAGCTCTTACAGACATAATACTTCTTCCAGCTTCAGGGAAGGTATTAGATAGAATTTTAGCAGCTAGAATAAAGGGAAAACTTAACACTCGACAATTTGGATTCACAAAAGGGAAAAGCACTGAAAATACAGTAGAAGAAATGATTAAAAACTAAAAGAAAGACAAAATATTCCTTAGTCGCGAGTATCGATATACAAGGGGCGCTCGATAATGTGCAACGAACCCTCATAACAAGAGAATTAGAAAGTAAATAAATACTAAAGAACATCATAGAATTCACTAAGTCATATTTAAGAGAGACGCATTTTACTAGAAATCGGAACAGACAGAATAATAAACTCCATGCATCAAGGCTGGCCCCAAGGAAGCCATATTTTGGAAAATTATATTAAATATAATATTAGAAAAACTAGAGGGCATGCAAATAAAGGTGTTAACGTATGCGGATGACGTGGCATTGATAGAAGAGAGATAGAAATGAAGGGAATATTAGTGAACTTTGAAACATTATGCGAAGACATACAGATTAAAATATGCAAGACAAATTCAGAAGGTACAAAATCCGGAATGAAACAAGGTGAGAGAAGTGAACTAAAACCTGTAATAAAATCAATGACTGGCGACTACCACTTAAAAATGCTATTAAATATCTTGGGGTGATTATAGATAACAAACTAACGTATAGGCAACATTTGGATTACATAGCGTAATGCGAAATTAATTCATTACGTTAAATTGAGAAGTATTAGGAATAATACCAAAAGAAGCATTAAAATGAACCAGTGCGCACCCGAGGTGGTTGGGTTTTTGAAGAAACGAGCTTGAAGGACAAAAGGGGGTGGTTGACGCGGTCGAGGGACGACCCGTTTTAAGAGTCGTCTGAATAACATCATGAAAGTGTCCATCAAATGCTACGCAGTAGCTCGCGTGGAGCAGAAGATGAAAGAATGAAGAATACAATAGCAGAAGGGCAAAATTAATCAGGAATAGTCTTGATACAAAACATAACAAAGGTGAGAGTAAGGAAGCTTTAGAAATTCAAAAGGTCCTTTTATTTTGATATTTCGAGTCAAGAGTTATAACCACGAGCGAAGCCCTAAAAAGGGAAAGTTAGGAGCGGCAGAGGATTCCATTAGGGGCTGCGAAGATTGACATAGCACATGACAGTGGACAAGTGGGTTAGTCGTTGAAGACAACGTGCAACAGGAATGATTGACAGGACATATAACTAACAAGGGACAAGTGAGCTCGCGTGGAGAAGAAAAGGTCAGGAGTCCTTTAGAATATTTCCAAGTGTCAATGGATGAGGGAAAAAGAACGTCGCACATGATTAGAACAATAGATGACAAAGCCCGCTGTCCTAAGACACTCGGATCCCGAAAAGAAGCTACGTGATCGTGCCGTGGCTACGACGGAAAAGTACGCAGTATTGTATAAAAGGTGACCTTGCGATTCGTCTAGAACCGACTTACGTCACGAGGAAGTGGCGAATCGAAATGACTCCACGTGAACTAGAAGAAAATTCATAATTGACCTAAAGTAACATGTGACACGCGGAAGGACGTGGCTTCTGTCGCCAAATTTTGGAAATTGGTGGGGAATGTATTATTTAACAAGACGCGCAGAAGCACTGAGGTGATTGAGAGATTTTTTTGATCAGACTTAGGTATCAGAATTAGAGATTTTTTTGAAAACGCATCACTTCACTTTTGCGTATTATCGTACTGTATGAGAAGCAGGCTAACTGTCATCCGAGCATTATTAGATGAGACAGTGATGAGTTCGCAGATTAACGATTCTTCACTTCAGATCATATCTTACTAGATCAGATCACCTCTGATTCCTACATTGAAGCAATGATCACGGTCTTCAACGCGGAGTTTGATCGCGTAGCCTAAATACGAGTTACAAGTTAATTATCTCGTTTATGAGTGGGGTGATGAACTTAGCTTCGTGGAAAATGATCACCAAATCACCGAGTCATTGAGTGGCTTCACACTTTTGAAGACTATCGCAGTGTGTTCGACTCGAATCTCGGTATTTTATCAACTAACAAATTGGCTAAGAGCCGTAATAAGTACTCAAGTACTTCGGATCGACTGGTGGCAACGCTGTATGGTTCTTCGAGGGGCGGCGCTCGGGTCATTGACCTTCGGTATCGTACAAGCGGAGAAGCAGAGACAACGAGACGGCACACTACTGAAAAGAAAAAAGGGCCCATTTATTTTTCTAAGTCACACGCTCTGAGCAGTTTTGGATTTTTTAAGTTTGCAACGCCTCTCTCCTCCTTCCCCTTTTACTGGGGAACTTTCCTAAATTTATTCAATTACATTTCCGGAGCAAGTTGGTGAATGCTGAGTGGGCCAGGTAGGTAGTTAATCACTACACTATTCTAGGAGTATAACCCACTACTCTATTCTCTTACGATTACAAATGAATTGCCCAAAGTGGGGTTTTGAGCAAATAAATGTGTGGTTTAACTACTATAATATTTTAGTTTTGATTAATTAAGGGTAGTGTTACCCCGTATATTATTTTTATGCTATAATTGGCTTTCTCAGCGAGGGACCGGCTTACCATAGTACCCTCATGCTTTTTTATGCTACAATAGATAAAATAAAAAAGGATATTATAGCAAAAAAGGATTCTGACTCTACTATCCCACAGACATAAGAAGCAAGGATGTTTTGTAAAAATGGATTGCAATCCAAGAATCAAAGTCGAAATCTTAAGATTACCACAAACTTTCCAATTGGGTTTTCCATATTTCAATTTTTTCAATACTGTTTGTAAATTTTCGTATGTTTCTTTCAACTTCGTTTAGTGGGCAAATGTAATCGGTGCAAATGTATTCCCATTGTGAAGAAGAACAGCTTTAAGGCTCCGTTTCGAAGAGTCAATAAATAGTCTCCACTCTTTATCTTTATAAATATCAGATAGCTGAAATTCTTTGGCTCCGAATTCTGATTCAGGACATCAAAATATACATCTCACAATCATTTTTAGTCGATTTGGACAGTTATATCTGGTGCTGAACCCTCCGAAAGTAAGATTTTCCATATTTTTCCTATTTAAAAGTGATTTTTTGAGTTTTAAAGAGAATTGAGGGTGATGGAGCAATTCTGGCTTCGCATTCGCATTCAGAGCGTTAAAATACATAAGGATACATAGTCTAGTCTTTGGTTCAGACCACTTTTTATATTTTGTGTGTCTGTGTTTTTGAAAATGACATATCAGTGACCAGTTCTCAATTATCGGCATCGCTATTTAATAGTTACATACTGATGTAGTGTAAGACAAAATTCAGCTTCCATGGGTAGTAAGACATCCCTAGCTCTTCCTGGGGATTGGATAGGAATGGGGTGGAATGTAAAAATAAGTGAAAACGACCGATATTGATGATGAATACATTACTTTGGAGGCATTGAAATGAATAGAGACATCCCCGATTACGCTGAAGTTCATGATTTGCTTCCTACACCCTATCAACAGTAGAGAAAAAGATGTCATACAAAATTGCTAAAAATTAATACTTGTATAAAAAATTTACGATTTTTGGCGTCGGTGAGATGAAATATCATTCCTGACATCGTTTAAGTCTTAAATCAGTCCCCATGGGAAATAACGCGACTTTCGCACCTTAAGGGAATTGAAACGTGACAAAACAAACAAATAATTAAGAAGGACTAATTTGCATCGGACAAATAGTTTATAAGGTTTCTGAGGTAAATATTCTGCCAATAGCATGACGTTGAAGTATAAATCACATACCCTTCGAACCGTTAGTGAGAAGGACGAGAAGTAAAAATAACGTAAAATGGCCTGTATTAAAGTCAAATTCATAGTTTTCGGGTTGCTGAGATGCGTTATTAAAATCAAAGGTGAGTGTGGGTAATGATATATACGTGATTATCATCGAAAATGGATGTAGGTATCGAGTGTATTTGTAGTTGCTAAGATGAATGTTATAAAATATTATAATAATGCCGGGGTGGAGAACAGTGTGGTACGTCAAAACTGTCGAAAAGGTCCGGTAGTAGTCCACTGTGACGAGTAGTGACATTCTCGGGGGCGTTTGAGATCACGAACAACCCCTATACACACGTTCTCTTTTTAGGAATGATATGGCTTGTAAAAATTATCTATATTGATATGGATATCAAAGGAGACTCCTCAGTTTTCTACGTCGCTAAGTTGAATGGTGACACCCTGATATCGCGTAAGTATAAATTCAGGTCTGATTCGCGTTAATTCTGCAGTTTTCTCTGTTTCTAGATGAAAAGTTATTCTACCAATGCCGTTACGTTGAAGTTCAAACCCGGCGGTGTATTTGGCACCCCTCTAGGTGGGGCTGTAAAGAGCGTAACGTGAAAAAAATGATGGGAAACGATCGATATTAATGTCGAACCCATAGTTTTCGGTGTTGCTGAGGTGAATTATGATACTAGGGATTCCGTTCAGTTCAAATTTAGACCAAATTGGAGGAGGGAGGGGTACACCAGTGAAGTGAGACAGAATGAAACGGAAAGGAAAAGAAACGACCAATATGTCAGTCTAATCTATTATTTTAACGGTCGTTGAGATTAATACTAACACTTCCGAAATCAGTGTTGTGTTACAACGGGGGGAATTTTTTATGTTTACTGAACGCTATTAATATTTACTAATTACCAAGAATATCTACTGTATTTTAAATGTAGTAATTCACTTACAGCAGAGGTATTCCCCGGCAACCTAACATCTCCCCTCGCCAAAAGACATTAAATAAATAAATAATACTAGCAACCTTCCATTTCACTCTATTTCTTCCATTTCAAATACCGATTTTGAAAAATGGCGAGTCTATACAATACACAATCAATTATAATTCAAAATTTCGTTTTATGTTTTTTAATATTTTATTCTCTGTGTCGATCAAAACTATTTACTCATTTAACAATAATGGAAAGTTCTAGAAATTCAATCTAATCTGTGAATAAAATAAAAGTGTTTTTTTGTAAAACAACTTTTATTTAAAAAGTACTGTGTTAAAAAATAATAATGTTCAGGACAATTAAAAATGAAAGATGTGAAACTATACAAAAGCCCCTTCCCTGGTCATCAGGCGCGAGGTACATAAACATAGAAATTTTTAATGTATGAAATAACAGTTTCAAAAACTTTGGGCGTCAAACATCATAAGTACTGAAACAACTTTAAGATTTCTAAAAAAAGAAACCTCACTATTTAACATTTTGTATGCCATTCCGTTTCCAAGAGATGCTACGTATGTATAGTGACTGATCGTGAACTTATATGTCAACGGGAATATCACTACTAGTTTCAGAGACCCCGAAAACTAAAATCTCAAAACTAATATCTGTCATTTTCGATCATATTCACATTTCATCCACTTTTTACCCCCTATTCTTTGAGTATGTCTCTCATGGAGGGTGATCTGGGTATAAGGGGCATTGAGAGAGTCACTCCTCCATTCAGCGTCACCAAAAGAGATGTATTCAACTCCAGTATCTGTGGTTTTTGATTATTTTTATCTGCTGACGCATTCCACCCCTTACCTCATAGGTGGTAGGGGAATATTATCTCCCCTGTGGACTAATTGTGAACTTATTGGGGACATCCTTACCCTTCTCAACGGCACCGAAATCTACGGATTCCAATCTAATACTTTTTTTCATTTTTACATGCCACTCCCTTCCCAACCCGTTTCTAGGGCTGCGAGGGTTGTCTCATTTGTGCTTGTTGTCAGAAAGCCAGTCATCCGTATACTTTGGTTGAAGTTGCTCCAGGCATTCTAGAGTTATATTAGGATATGCACACATACATACGCCCATTTCACCCGCTTCGGGATAGGCTTTCGTAGAATGGTACATATTACGATGAATGAATTTTCGGGTAAAATCATCTATTGTCATGCAGACTGTAAAATTACAGCGCGATTGGAAACTTGAAAGTGGCCGAAAAATCAATTACAAGTTTTGAAACGGAGGGAAAAGTGAGGACAACATAAATACTTACACACTCTATTTCACGGTCTTTGATGTAGATTTTCGTAAAATGTTACCATATTGTCATGCTAACTACACATTCAGCCACAGATACGTACATACATACGAACGGAGCCAGTTAAATAAAAGCTTGTAATGTATTTGGGATGAAAACATTTCTATCAATCAGAACCATAAAACACTTTTAAAAAAAGCGTGTAATTACCATTTTTTCTTATGCCTATTACACGAAAATAACATTTCATCCGTACGAAATACTAAAAAAAAAGAGAGAGAATTTGCTTCGAGTACAAAAGAAATTTATTTTTATGAGGGGACAAAACTAGTTTTGGCCGATTCTCTTTTTCCGAAACTACAATTAATCACTTTGAAAACGCTCAAAACTAGTTCTGGCAACACGACAAAGTCCAAAACTAGTATTGTTTGTTTTCAAAACGCTCAAAACTAGTTCTGTGAAAATCACATCTTCCAAAATGTCGAATGGTCGAATTCGGGTTTTGTGCGTAACATATGAAACTATCCTAATGAATCAGCAGCAAAAGCATTAAAATTATATTCTCTAATTTACTCAGCATCCTCCGTGAAATTAGAATCGAAATTACTTCTTAGCACGAGCATTGTACGACCCACACTTACATATGCATGTTCTGTTTAAAATTACTCAACGCAGGATGATTTATCCCTAATAAATAAATTCATCATGAACTACAAATTACCACTATAGTTGATCATATCTTGCTTAGTTGATTAAAGTTATCTTATTAATCCACATAATTTTATAAGTTACTTTCTTAGTGTCGAAGGAACAAATATTTCAATTTAGCACAACAAGCAAATATCTCAAACAGATTCAAATCTCGGTTTTCCTAAGACATATTTAGACCCCCCATGACCAAACATTTATTATGTAGAAAATATCATCTGTACATTCCTATTTTTCTTATCCCCCTTTCTACCACAAAAATTAAAAGAATTACTATAAATAGTGCTGTATCATGCAGTAAATTGTTGCATGTGCTAAGCAATGCACTCGAAATCAAGTCAGGAAGTTACCTCAAAAGCTTATATATAAATATTAAAATCTCTGTATGATCATAAGGTCGATCTGAAAGTAATTAGATAAATAAAAATATATAAATCTCTAATATTGCGTTATTTTTAATAGTCACGACTTTTAGCTTTATTTTCGAAATAATTTAAAGATTTAAATTATTTCGAATAATTTAAAGATACTTTTGCCTTGGGCGCGCGAAAATGATAAATCCATCTCTGCTCTACAACTCTTCACCGGAATTGAAGGGATGGTTACGTTCTTGCTTCCAGAGATCAGTTTATTGTTCTCCTCGTGATCGCACGTAGTTTGGTACAGCTTTTAATTAATTATTTTATAATTGATTGGAGCGACTACAAAACAACAAGAATAGTTGCAAAAATACTTACAGAATGATACGAATAAATTATCAGTCACTATCTTCATTATTTTGTTGAAGTTTGGTCCGCATCATCAAAATAGGTTTCAATTATGGCTCCGATTTATATTTTGACAGCATTTTTAGAACCATTTTGTGAAGTATCTTACATCCTTTTCCTTACATCTTGCAGAATGTGATATTGTTTCCTCTTTGGGAGATGTGCCGATAACATTGAGAGATGTTGCCGCATACACCTGGTACCCCTACGCCACACCAGAGCACTGCGGTGGACCACCCACGGTTCTTGTGAAAATAGATTTGTGGCACAATGGACACTTCAACTTAGGTAATAAGAAAATCGATGTTTATTCATCATGCTTCTCTATAAGTTTAAATGATGTATTTGAATTAATAGATTGTCACCAACATCACATATCAGGTTAATTTGATTCTAGCACGTAAGTACATAACTACCTATAAGGAAAGTTAGAAGCGGTGAAGTTAATTTTTCGCACTTTGGTGGAGAATCAATTTACTAGTGCAGAGAGGCACTTGAGATTATTATTGTATTCTGGCTGAATGTATTTTATACTAAATTCAGTGTATAGAGTGATGTGTGTGTGAGATTATTTTATTTTTACAAGTCATCCCTCTCTCACCCCGTAATGTGGTTAAAAGTAAAGAAAGAGAACCTCTGATTAACAAATCTGAACAGCTAGAAAGATGGAAAGAGCATTTTCAAGAAGTATTGAACCAAGACAATCCCGTTCAATCTAATATCCCCGCTTTTCCTGCCAAACTAACCGAAAATATTACTGATGAGGCTCCAAGCGAAGAAGAAATCACCAAAGCAGTCCAGTTTCTCAGGAATCATAAAAGTACTGGTGATGATGAGATTGTTGCTGAGATGATTAAAGCAGGAGGACCCACATCTAAAAAACTTTTACACAGATTGCTGAAAGAGGTATGGGAGAGAAAGGAAGTACCACATGATTGGAGAAACGCCATAGTCATACCTATTCACAAAAAGGGTGATATGGCAAGCTGTACAAATTATAGAGGCATATCTTTTCTTTCAGTGCCAGGAAAGATTTTTTCAAGGATTCTATACAACCGTCTAGTGTCATTGGCAGATAAAGTACTCCGTGACGGACAATATGGTTTTAGAAAAGAACGCTCTACAATAGACATGATTTTCTCAACAAGACAACTCGTTGGAAAGACCATAGAGCAGAATACCACCCTTATGCATTGCTTTTATCGACATTTCAAAGGCATTTGACTCTGTAAATCGAGATCTCCTTTAAAAATTGCTAGAACAAATGAAATGTCCTCTAACTACTCTATCAATCCTTAAAAGTGATCCTAAAAAATGATCAGACCAGTGCAAAAGTCAGGGTGGATGGAGACTTCTCAGATCCATTCCTAGTCACAACTGGCGTTAAACAAGGCTGTATTCTGGCACCACTTTTCTTTCTTCTGTATATTCACACCATAATGCACAATACAATGTCCCGAACAAACATCGGCATAAACATCTGCCATCGAAGTGATTCAAATCTATTCTGCAAGCGAAATCTCAAATCCAAAACCAAAGTAAGTCACAGCAAAATTCAAGAATTGATGTTTGCGGATGATTGTGCCCTCATTGCGAGCACAGTTGAAGATCTACAAATACTTCTAAATACATTCGTAAAAGCAGCAGGTGAATTTGGATTAAAAGTGAATATACAGAAGACAGAGATAATGTTTGTAAATTGTCAACCTCAAAATATATATGTGGATGAAGAGCCATTAAAAGTAGTCGATAATTTCAAGTACCTAGGAAGTTACATCAACAATAGGGGAAATATGAAAAAAGAAATTGAGAATAGAATAAATGCAGCGAGTACAGCATTTGGAAAGCTGTATCACAGAGTTTGGAAGTCACATAATCTGAGTTTAACAACAAAATTATCCATCTATGAGACGGTAGTTATCAGTACTCTTCTCTACTCAGCAGAATGTTGGACTACATTAAAAGAACACCTCAACAAACTGAACAGCTTCCATATGCGTTGCTTGCGAACCATATGCAATATCAGTTGGAGAGAATATATTCCCAATGAGATTATACTAGAGCGAGCGAACATATTGAATATTGAAGACCTTGTCCAAAACAGGCGCCTCCGCTGGCTAGGNAGGAGGATCGCCTGCCGCATAAAATAGCGTTCTGCGAACTTAAAACTGGACAAAGAGCTCGTTGTAAGCCTAAACGAAGATGGACTGACGCTGTGAAGCAAGATTTGAAACAGTTGGGTATTAGTACAACTATTTGGAGAGAAACTGCTGCTAACAGGAAAAAATGGAGAAGTGCTGTGAAAGGATTAATACAAAGCAACCACATCAGAAAAGTAGAAAATGCCAAAACCAACAGAGTAGAGAAACACAATATTGAAGAGAACTTTGAATGGAGCTGTCCACTCTGCTCCTTCAAAAAACAGGGAAGACAAGGAAGGCAATACGTAATGTTTCACATAACTCAAAAACATCCTATAACAGAACCTGTGAACACTTTAGATGATCCATTGACATGCAGACATTGCCAACAAACAACAAGGAGTAAAGCCGGGATGACAAGNCGGCATGACAAGTCATCTTCGCCTTAAACACCCAGATATCCCACAAGACAACAGCAGGAAACCTATCAAGACCCAAATCCTGCCAGCTTCCTGTGATAATATCACACCCACGCAAGATACGCTTTCTTCAGCATCTCTACCAAACCCAACACCTCCACCTCCACCAGACTCAACACATCCCGACAATTTGACTTGCCCTGCCTGCAGCCGCAAATGTAAAAACAAGGCCGGATTGAAGGCACATATGAGAAACAAGGAATGCAGAAGACAATTGGAGAGTGGCATCATCGGACACGGACGCCGATAATCATGTATGTGTATATTTAATTAGTTGATTAATTTTTAGTAATTACTCCTCGGGTACTATTATTTTCTATTGCTTTTTATGGAAACTTGTTCTGCTAGTACGTATGATGGGACTGGCAATATTCCCATGTCTTATTATATGCAACTATTTTATTATGGAAGTAGACCGTAATATAGTTTTTTACTGAGTATACACTCACGCAAGTTTAATTAGTAAACCCTCTATTTTGGTACAGAAACGCAGTTTTATAATAATATTTGAATAAAATCCTCTCCTATATCATTGATACAAATTGCGTTTTCATGTACTATTTTCAAAATACTTTCCATATTTTCAACATTTCAACTACTTAACATACAATGTATTACATACACATATAATTTGATGATGAATAAGAAAATTATTAAATTTGGCCAAAAGCGCTTGACCCTGCAAGGTACGGTCTTCTCATCATCTTCATATGGTTGATAATGCTCAACAGAAGAAGGTCCAGAATACTTATTTTCAAGATTAAAGAGATAACTAATATGATTGAATACTTATTTTTTGATTATGTATTGTGTTATGAAAATGTTTAGTATCATGACAGTCACAGTTGGTTGTTCATCATGATCGTTCGTGTTACCGTCTTCATCGGCATAACATTTGTCGGAGTTGGCGTATGTTCCTTCGCATTTTTCACATAGTATAGAACAGAGCAAACCAGACTTTCTACACTCGCAACTCCCTTTACAATCCTTCTTGTATATGTAGGATATCAGCTGGAGAAGTTTGTCGGGGGCTGGGAATTTGAAGGTGTTAATTGGCACCAGATTATTGTTCTTTATTTTCCACTCCAAATATTCAGAGCTTTTGTCATTTCCAAACCAGTTTTACCCCTGGTAGAATACTCTCAGTGAATGTTGTCGAGCTGCTGCTTCAGTAGGAGGGAGTGGGGCAATATTGGGCATCTTAAATACCGTAATTATGTATTGCCCGTTCCTCAAGTTATTCAATAACATGCTATGTTTACTATGTTACGAGGTAGCAAAGTTAAAATTCAGAATCAGCACCTCCAAAAATGTGAGGAACGATTGAAAAAAATCTATATTATTTCCCCGCCAAATTACCAAATAACTGGACTATATGGAACAATTGGTGAAAAAAAAACTAGTTCCGTTATTGACTCCACTAGGAAATTAACAATCCCGGCGACAATCTATCCTAAGGCTGCAAGCACTAGCAAAAGAGTCGAAAGTGATAACTTGCCGCATTAAGTTGACCCTGTGATTGTTAAGCCAACAGGATTGCTTCAACACAAAGAGTGGGAAGCAACAAAGAAAGCTATCAAAGAACAAATTCCCTCTAAAAAAGGCAACTAAGGTTAAGTGGTCTAAAGAAACTGCTAACAAAAATGCAATTTTCCATGTGCCAACGAATGAAGACAGAAATTTATTAGAAGACACTATGATGAGCATTCCAGAATTACAAGTGGTAGAAAATAAGAAGTCACCAAAACTTGGCATATCCAATCAAATAAGACGAGCAAACCTTGGAAGACCTGATAAATACTAACTTTCCAGTAGTTGATGTCCAAGAGTAAGATATAAAACTGGTGCCAAGACGACTGCTAAAAACTGATCCTGGATTTTGGAGTTGCCGCCTTCCTGTTGGCGAGCAATCGTCAACTTAGAACGTGAGTTCGTGGGTAGGCAATCCTTTAAGAATGAAAACCACGTAAGTGTAACATGTTAGAAAAGGTCTTAAAGTACACACCCATAACGTGAATGACAAAGACTACCCTTTATATGTTAAGGTTCTTGAATCCAAAGAACGAATTATAGCAATTGATTTTATTTTTAAGTTCTTTTTTCTCTATTTATCCAAAATACCTAATCTTTATACTGCTAATTGAATGATCATTATATGTTTTGCCCCGAACCTGACTATAACGATTTCTTTCACTTGACAGAATTAATTCACAATAATGAGGAAAATCTTAATTTAACGTTATCCAATGTGGGAGGATTTATAATAATGCTTCTGAATATCATGCGCATTAATAAAATTTTTAATTTTTTTAAGACTTCCCATAGCTAGTTTGATTGAAAAATATGGTTTAATAGCATGTACAGAAACATGGGAACGAAAGTAGCCCTCTTTTCTCATTATGATTTGCATTATAATAAAAGTTATTTAAACCAATCTGATGGCGTCGTGTTGTATATAAAGAAAGATATAATGGCAAGTATTGTCACTGATTCATATAACAATCTAAAAATTGTAAATGCTGCAGTTAGATTAAATGATAAGGAACAAATCAAAATAAGTGCTGAGTATAGGAAGGGGGGTCCACGCCTAATGACAAATTAATTAGCTCAGCGGTCAGCTGTGAACCCACACAAATTTCAAAATAATAATATAAAGAGTGGAGGAGAAATTTAACATTAATGAACTGGAAGGACTACTCTACCATTGGCAGGGATAGAGACCTGTAGAATAAAATGACAACTTAAATAAAAGAGTACAATGGATAGATACCCATCAAACTACCAAATGAATGTTGGTTACAGACGTAAAGAATTGAATAAATACAGAAACAAAGCTTTTTCCTTGGAATTCACTTTACGAAGATATTGAAGATGCTCCTAGATTGAGTTGTTTAGTCCATTAGAGGAACGTCTGACTTTCTCATTCATGTTCAATAATCACATTCAGTTTTATACATGCTCGATGGTTGCAATCACTTCTCAGTCCGAATTTTATGTTACAATTGAAATGAAGAATGGTGAAATTATTACATATGTAACATATATTGCGTTACAAATACTAAGCGATGTTTATGCCTTGTTTTGAAGCTACTTTGTAAAACGAGTCACTTTGTCTGTACCGAACATTTCACTATATCTTAACTTGATCAACACATCTTCACCGCACGAGTTTTTCTACTGTACACGGAGATCCTTACCGCTCGAACTTCTCAAGACGAATGTGGCCACGACACACATGAGGGAAAATGTATCAAGAAATTAGTGATGCTGCGGGAAAATTTGTTGCTTTTAATTACGCGCAATATGATAAATAATATTTAACTATGAAGGACAAAGGATAAATTGTGTAGCAAATAAATATAATTCACAGGTGGAGATATTCTTTATGTTAATAATTGAGTTTCTGATAATAATAATAATAATAATAATAATAATAACCCTTGGGGGTTTGCCAGGACCTCTATCGGGCGCGGCCCCCTGCGAATGGGGGATGCTCGCTACATGGTGCTTTGTCACTATGGAGAGGGTAGCGGGGAAATAAAATACCCATCGTAGAACAAAACCTGGTATCCATGGAACTACATCAGAAAGCATAAAGCCTCGGATAATTGTAACGACGTGAACGGGGTCAGTGCGGAAAAGCCTGAGTCCGCGTCCGGCAGGGGACTGGAGGGGTCCTCGGTCGTTATCCAGCGAAGTCCTCGAGACCCAAAAAGTGCTCGGGGCTGCTGCTTTACGGTGGGAGTAGATGTGCTAATAACCTTTAGGCTACGGAGAATAGTGGGTGATGGGAATTGTCTTTTCAGAGCGGTTAGTCTACACTTATCACACGCAAGAATATCATTCTCGAATAAGGAAAGAAGCAGTTAGTTATGTGAGACGACATTGGGGGTGGTTTGCAGAGCATCTGGTAGTAACGGATCCGAAGCTGACGGATGAAAGATCCTATTGCTACCAGATGAGACAGGACAAAACGTATGGAACCAGCATAGAAATAATGGCAATGTCAGAGCTGTATGGGCTGAGTTTCAGGATTTATAGCGAACAAGTGGGGACTGCAGAATAACAACATTTATCGGGAAGAAGCCCTATAGTAATAGTGCAAGCGGCTTGTTGGAGAGAAATTAGTCTTCTCTTAGTAGGTTACCCAGAGGAAGGACATTTTGAGCTTTTACAGCCAATGAGACAGATAATGGAGATGCACGGGGGGTCTGCAAGCAAGGGTGTGCAGGATTTCCACGTAAAACGTAAGTGGGAGAAGGAGGCACGCGTAAGTCCATCCCCATCCCAAAAGAAGGGACAGAACCAGCCTCAAGCTAAAAGTCAAATAGGACACTGGTGTGAAATCAGCTACAGGAGCTGAGGCGGGCAATCCAGTGAAAGAGATAAAACGGAGAAAAAGTGGACAGAAGAGGAATATAAAGAAATTCTGTGGTGTCATTTCTATGTGCTCGAAAAGTATGGAATGGTGAATTTCAAGGAAGCTTATAGGCTGTGGGCAACCAGGAACCCGTCTACTGCCTTTAACCTGAACCCCGACACAATGGCAACCCAAAAGAGATTCATATTTAGTCATAAGGCAACAACGGAGGCAATATAATCCATTAAAAGGGCAGTAAAGAGAGAAGTGGCGGAGATGGAGACTGTGTCTGTTGGAGTGAATGAAGATAGTCTTCGTTCTGTCACCTCCGTAAGAACTATTTGTGATGAAATCCCTCCTGTGTAGGATAATAGCCTACTAGAGAAGTGGACGAACAACTGGAGCAACTAATTGAGAATATAGCCAGGAGGGTGACAGAAGACAGGTCTAATGAATATGAAATACAAAGACTTCCCCTAAGGAAGATAAATAATAACGGAAAAACCAAAGCATGGATTAGTATTGCAAATGCCGCCGTTATAGCAATTATAAAGAAGGCCCCAGATCAATATCAAACAATAACAGCGATTCAGGACTTGATTATCCCCACCCGTGAGGGGGATAGAGGAAGGAAACCAATAAATTTACGGGATCCGTCGTGGATGAAGAGGATTAAATCCCGGCTTGCCTTGCTTAGGAAGGACATTTCACAGCTCAAGGCTCTTTGAACCCTGGGCTTAGCAAAGTAATGATTCGGAATAAGGGATTACTTTATAAGAATTACAATATCAGGAGTGAAAGAGATCACGCTAAAGTGCTAGAGACTTTGAAACAACAGGTGTCAGCTAAAGCGTATAGACTGAGGATATACGAAACGAGCTACACAGCACAAGCATAATAAGCAGTTTAGTGAAAATGCGAGCAGGTTTTACAGTGATGTGCTGGAAAAAACGAATGTAATAAGGGATACACCATCTAGGGAAGCGATTGAAGGGTATTGGCGGGAGTTATAGGCAATGAATACACAGTATAGGATTGAAGCGGAGTGGATGCAACAAGTCTATAATCAGACAGCCCAGGTGGACCGAATGGAGTGGGTGGAAATAGCACAGGAGGAAATAAAAATGGCCATTACCAACACTGGGAACTGGAAGGCGCCAGGACCAGATGGGATTCTAAACTTTTTGCTGAATAAATTAGTAGCGGTCCACGAACCCCTAGCGAATGTATATAATGAGTTAATTAGTGGGAAGCAAAATATGCCCCAATGGCTCACAAAAGGAAAAACATATTTAATGCCTAAGAATGAGGAGACCGGTCAAGCAAATAATTACAGGCCCATCACTTGTCTAAATAATATCTATAAGCTATTGACCAAGATAATATGTGACAGGCTGTATACACATCTTGCCAGGAATGGTCTTTTCCCTGAAGAGCAGAAAGATTGTGCAAAGAACACTTATGGGTGCAAAGATCACTTGTTAACAAGCCAAATGGTATATAGAGATTGTAAGAAAAACAAGAAAAACCTTTCAATAGCGTGGATTGATTACAGGAAAGCTTTTGGCAAAGTCCCTTACAGTTGGCTTATAGAAACCTTGAACATCTATCGAGAGCCGCCGGAGATGGTACGCTTTCTGTCAAAGGCAATGGTCGCCAGGAACACTGATCTGAATCTAATAACTAGTGCATCCGCGATAACAATAAAGAACATCCAGATTAGACAGGGAATATATCAAGGCGATTCACTCTCGCCACTATTCTTCTGTATGGCTTTATTCCCTCTAAGCGTCATCCTGAAGAATTCCAATACTGGTTATATTTGTAAGAACGAAAATAGCAGCAAGTAAATCTTCTGCTTTACTTTGCTAATAGTGAATAGCTATTACCTTAAGCTAATAGTGAAGAATGAGAGAGAGCTCACGAAACAGCTTCAACTCGTTAAGGAATTCAGTGATGACATTCGAATGGAGTTAGGCATAGATAAATGCGCTAAGGCTGCTTTTTGCAGGGGTAAACTCCAGATGAGTCAGAATATTAATTTAAATGGAACAACTACAATCAAAGCACTAGGCCAGGAGGAGGTTTATAAATATCTGGGTATTGATGAACATGACGGGTTTCAGCAGCAGAATATGAAGAGTAGGCTTGCTAGGGAGTACTGCAGAAGAATAAGAGCAGTCTTAAAGACGGAGCTCAATGCTAAGAACAAGGTGCAAGCAATAACATCTTTTTCGGTGTCCGTGATTCAATACAGCTTTGGAATAATCAAGTGGACCATGGCTGAAATTCGAAAATTGGATCGCCAAACTCGGAAGTTATTAACCACTTCACCTCAGAGCTGATATAGACCGTCTGTATATCCCGCGTAAGGAAGGAGGAGCATTGAGGCGAGCCATTGCGTTGCGATTGCGGGGCAAAAAAGTACCTTTATTTCTGAAGAAATGACACGTACTTGGCGATGGTGTACAGACAGATGCAATCGCAAATTGATTTCGAAGAAGAGGAGGAAATCGGCAGGTGGGAACAGAGTACCTCTGAACCCAGAAATTCGCGCAGGTCTTGTACAACACATTCCAAGTTACAAAAATATACTCGCTCCACTGAGCGTGACTTCTATTTTACTGCCACTACTGAAACCTAATTCCTCATCATTCACTATAATCACGCCCTCTCGGCTAATCGTATTCTGACACATGTTACCAGAATCCTCTGACACATTCACACATAATTTTACATCCATACCAGTAAAACAGTTATCAGCAGCAGCGCGTACTACAGGGCCTCCTTCATCTATTTCTAGATTCTTGATAATTCTTTTCCGTATTCCATGATAACGCAATGAATAATTCACATTTTGAGGTACTAGGGGTGTCATTAATTGATTTTTCTCCTCACTCAAAGCATCGAATACATCCCATTATTTCTACACTCATGATTAACCAACATATCACAACATATTAAAATGAGTTACTGGCGGTGGTAAGATTTTTGCAACTTCCTCTTCTATGCCCACCACTAAATCTACAGAATTTCTCATAACATCAGTTAAAATATTCGAAATATCACTTACGTCACTATTCTCGTCATATTAATACTACTCTGAGGGCTGGAAGATTGTAAGCGAGTGGTATAACCCTTCGATACTACCATAGTCTTACTGCCAGGGCAAATAAAACTATTGTATTTTGAAAATAATCTAATCTAATAATACCATCGTAATGTGCAAGTTCCAAGTCCGCTATCAATACATCATGTTTATATGGTATTTGGTCTATTATTAATTCCAATAAACACTGTCCATGTATGATCAATAACTGACCCGAGGCACTCATAATTTTCGTTTGGTGATTATTTAAAGAGACTTAACCCAGCGGAAACTTCCTATTATTCAACACAGTAACTGCTGCTCCTACATCTATCAAAAATCGAAAAAATTTTGCCCATAATTTATTTCCAGTTGTTTAACTTGGCTTCGGTTGTACTGCCAAATCACGGACGACCCAGTTGAGCAACGGGTGTTGCTTCGCTTTTTGAACAATTGAGCGACAAGTGTCCTACGGCAGAACACAATGCTCGCATCGGAAAAGGACAATCCCTCAATAAATGCTGTTGACCACAAATAATACAATTACACGGCGGTTGACGACAGCTGCCCGCAAAGTGCCCTGGAGAATTGCACCTGTTGTATCTGTATGAATTGCACCTGTAGTATTTGTATGAAAATGCGGTGGCGTGCTCCGAGTACTGCTGACGCATTCTCCGCCGTACGTTGGCGCTCCGCTTACACGCGGTGGAGCTATTCGCGGTTGACGATGGTGGTGCCATGCTGTCTCTGCTTTCGCCGGTCACTTGTGCAATTGCAAAACAATTCGCTTGCATGTTAACTGTGTTGTAATTACCAAACACTTGCTCTTCGGTCAGAGCAAAAGCTTCCACCTTTGCAATAATCCTTGGGCACGTACACTAAGAATTCTGGTTTTAGCTCAGCCAAACATGCGCTAACAGTCTTTCCTGAAAAAATTCTTCTGTCAGCTTTTTACAGAGGCTATCATAAGTTAAAAATAATTTTCTACATGTTCCTCTCAGTCACGTCAAAAATTTTGTTACTGATTCTCTAGGTCTCTGGATACAACTAGAAAACATTTTCTGTAGCATATTTGGAAATCGTTTGGCAAAAAACGATTCCTTAATCCCCTGCAAAAGTCCTCATAATTGTCCTACAAGTACGAGTGACATTCTAAAAAGGTCACCGCTGTTTCTCCCAAACAGACGTGCCGAAGCCAAAGTCTGATTTTCGTCAGAGGCATTAAAATAGTCAATGATGCGCACTCTATCTAGAAACGTTTATACTGACAATTCGTCATACCCAAAAAACACGGAATGAACATAACATTACTACCAAATCTCATAGTTGGCGAAGGAAGAGATTGCCCGATTGGTGTTGTCTCAGTATGAGCGTCCGTGCCCTCCAGTACATTTACTAAGTACCAAAAATCGAACATTCCCCTAGACCCATCCCTTTCCCATCTGTAGTGATATTTTAAAACCCAAATATTCAAATTATATAAAGAGGTAAAGTTTATACTCAACGTTACCCAAAAAATTCCTACGTGTACTCACAAGAAAAGTGGACAAAAAATGTTATGGGTTTAAAATCATGGAAGAAAAGAAAATGTAATCAACAAAAAGGAAACATCAAACTCACAGCTGATTCGACAGAAAAATTAATACACGCGTCTAAAAGAAGAAACTCTGAGGTTCACAAGGCCTGGGAAAGGCAAGGATTATGATTTCAAATGTAGCAGTCATCACTACCATGTTTGCAAACAAATAAGTCTCAACTTATTCATGGACGCCGTGTGCTCTTTACGCGAAAAAAATTGCATACCGCATGCGTCCTTAATTTCAATATTACTATGACAATGACCATGAAACACACTGAGTCATAGAACTTAAGTAGGGCGCTCAACATATGATGACCTAAAAGACTAACAACTTGATCCCATTTAAAAATTCTCAACAAGAAACTCTTTCGGCACACATAATTCCACCCAGCTGGGAATAACGCTTGCCCTAAGTGAGGCTACCGTCTCCTAAGCACCTGTCATCGAGGCTACATTTGGCACCTTCTCACCTCCAAAATGCAGGCTGCGGTAGCTGGCCTTTGTTAGGCGAAACACCTTTCACCAGAAAGCGCACATTTCCTGCACCCTTCATTTAACAAAATTTGCGCGTATTTGCATTAAGCCTCATCAGCTGGCCGTAAGATAGTGCCAGTAGACGGGCGTCCATTCATTCTTCAGCACTCTACCTGATCTGTTTCAGCCTCGCCTCCACCCTCAGTCGGCTACCACGCGTCCACTCAAACGGACATACGCAAGTCGTCTACCACTCGTCCATTCAGACGGACATACTTGTTCGCTACAGTAGCCACCCGACTTCAAAGTCGGTCTTTCCTTTCTAAGTCTGATTACTTAGTTATTTTTATTTAATTTCTATTCGTTTTATTATAGATCGAGTAACATCAAGTATTGTTAAACTACATTTAAGAGCACCTTCACAAGCTGCCGCACGCGACCGAGATTTGCTCCCCTTCTGCATTTCTATTCGTGTGCGCATATGCTTCTCACCACTGTACTTCAATCCGCGCCCGTCAATTTAGCGTGTGAATCAGTGTATTCCCATGCGAGTGCGTGTCCCGGCACTTCAAGACATCGAGCTACAGACCGAAGACAACGCCAGCTGGACTCCTAAGATAGAGTATTACCGTTTAAGTTCTTAACGTACTGTGTTTGGTGATAATCCGCGTATTGAACATGTGTGGGTATTCATGATTTGAACCAAGAACTGCTCCGCTATAAATGGTTACATGTGTTCTTTGTTATTAATTACTTCAAGTTGACTTGAACCAAGAATTGCTCCTCAATAACTGGTTACATGTGTTCCCTTTGTTCTCAGTTAGCTCAATGGTTCTCTAAATGGTCTCTTCAGTGTAATATAGAGCAGAACACTTTTCTTTCTTATTACGAAACAAATCCCCACTGATTATATCAAATTCAGAAGGAATTTGAATATAAAACATTACGGAGTGGCATGATCTTGAACACTTAATTAAATGCACCCGTAATAAAGAACCTGTCATTCTAATAATAAGTCATTTGGTTCTTGGATATTTCTTTCAATGTATCAAACAGTATTTGTATGTAATAATGAAATACGTAATGTTGTGTTGATCAAACGGCACTATTAATATAAGGATTTTCATTCTAATCATAAGTCTTGTTGACTCTTGGATATTTATTTCATTTTATTAAGCAGCAATTCTATATAATACTAAAATACCCAAGTAGTCTGTGAATTGATGGATTGGTGTGCCAATTGTGTAATCATCTAGAAAGATTACTGATTTAGTGATACTTAGATTCGTATTTCACCATTCTGCTTAATCCAACTTTTTATTGCTCAATTTTTTCTTGTTTATGTATCTTTAGTTTAATAATTCAAGAGTTAATTCAATGTTGATTTCATTTGTCCCATACAATGTTGTGACAAAATTCCATTCATTAAATTTATGAGAGTTAATTTTGGTCTTTTCGTTATTTTACGTCCCTCAAATTGCTTCCTTGGAAGCTGGTCCTCCGTCTTCATAAATCTGTTGTGTTCCGTGGCATCCGCCAGAGGATTTCCCTATCAATTCGTACGTCGCCCCGGAACAAAATAACTAGACGTATATACAAATAAAATATATAAACATATGTTACAGTGAAAGAAAAAATTTAATGTATACAAAAACTTAATAGATCGATTCCCTGATCTCTCGCAGTAGCATCGTAAGCTCCGCGTAACTCATTCCGTAAAATGTGCGTTTATATTGCGTATAAACCTTCTTATATAAATTAAGATCCCGAAATTGCACATCCCTTATTATCACCCCGCTGCTTGTTCTAACCGAAACTCCTTTTTCCCCTTGTCTACATATTTTTTAAAAGCAATTAAGGAACACAAAATTTTTAACCAGCCCAAAAACGAGGGGAGAGAAAACAACTTTTTTAAATAAAAGGCCGACAAATCATAGCCTCCATCCTCCGTGGGAAAAGAAAAATTTGAAGATTATCCAACACAACTGGTTGTTCTCATTGCGAGAGGCTATCTGTGGAACTACACACCACACCTGACACCACTTGTTGCGACTTGACCCGTGTGACCCGCGTTTAGGTGGTCGAGACGAGTTACGGGGATCGTCACGCCTTCGGGGGTGACTTCGCATTCTACAAAGCGGGACGTAAGCAATTTCTCCCTTCATCGGATAAACGTTGGAGTGTCGCATGGGCCATATCTCACAACTAGGATTATAAAAAACGAGTGGTCATTTATTTATGGAAATAATATAGATAGCAAGGTTGTATCGTAAGTTTAAGAGTTATAAAATTGAAGTAGGCAGAACGCTGATGCGATGATTCAGGTGACAAAAATACGGTCATCTGGCTGTCGTATGTTGGGATAAACAAGAAACTTGCAGTTATTGTGCAGAAGAAGAGCATAGTATTAAGGAGTGTCGTAATAGAAATACGGATAAAAAAAATGTGCAAATTGTAAGAGAAGGAAACAAGTGTGGACGCTGTGTTATGGATAGAAAGTATTCTGAATATAAGCAACAAATTATCGAAATTAGAATATACCATCAAAATTTACAAAGAGGAAAAATAGAAACTATTGAAATAGGAAATTATTTGGATAAGAATGATGTAGTTAAAACCTAAAAAATAAAAATAAAATAAACTTTTTTGTTAAAAAAGCAGTTACAAAATGCGTATGACCACGTGGAGGACAATAAACTAATTTACTCTCCGACAGCAAGCAAGGGACCATCCCATCAATTCCGATCAAGGTCCTTAAGGCAGAGAAGCATTTAACATTTCAACATACCCCTAACGATAAAAAATAGTTCACGTGTTATAGTATTAATAAATACCAACAAATATTGTATTTAATAAAACAGAAAAGTCATTTCACAAGTTAGTATTATTATTATTATCAAGCTATAAACCATTCGGAAAGTATTGTTGATAATTTGCAACTATTAAATAACACTAAATTCGGCAATAATTATTTCAACTGATGCCGTCGTTAGGCAAGAGCCTACCGAGTCTTTATAAAAAATCCGCCTCTTCCCGAAGGAAAACCGGAGAAACACCCGGGCCAATATGGGGCTACAAAATTAATGAACACAACCGTGCCAGGGTTGAGTATATACACAACTAAATTTATATGAATAATACGATATAATACAGATTTACAGGAAAATAGTTTTGAAATAGTTGTAGCCTGCTTACAACAGTTCAATACATTTCGTGGTGAATTGAGATATCAATCATTTATAGATTAAAAAGACTTCATGGGCAACAGTGGTAGTAACTCATGCTGCAGCGGAAATGTTAGTAATAGATGAATTTTGAAGTTAAAACGTTAATGTAGTAGTTTTAAAGTGTAGAAAAAAATATATAGAAAGTTTAAATGTATACAGCTAATGTGGTGAAAAATGGAGAAGGAATACGAGCAAGTACATGATAATTTCATGGGAAAAGATGTGAATGGATGTCAATGCATTGAGCACATTGTTAGGAGTTAAGAAAAATGCGGAAAGAGGAAGGTTGATTGAGAAGTTTATAATAGAAAACGGAATAATAATCTACTATGTTAATACAAGTGCTTTCGAAGGGAATGGAAGAAGCTCGGTTATGCGTACCAAAATGGGGCAACATGAAGTGTCAATATAGAACATGGTATCAGGTGTAGCAAGCTAACACGGGGGAATAACAATTGAGTTGACAAAGAAGAAAGAAGATGTAAGAGTTATTGAGTAAGGAAGCGAATTATCACAGAATTAACTGGGAGTAATTCAATGTAGAAATGTAAGAGAAAGAAAATACATTCAGGAAAACACAAGAGGAAGAGGTTGTAGATACAGCAATAGGTAAACTACAGATAACGGTTGTCAAAGTATGAACGAGGTGCAAAAGAAGTAATGCGAGAAGCGAATAGAGGGTGCAGCGGTGGTGGACAAAAGATGTCAGAATTAAAAAGAGCGGGGAATAAAGCGAAGCGCAAAGTGAAGGGAATGAGGACGAAGTGCAAAGTAGCCCTAAAGGAGGATTATCGAATGGTGAGAGCAAAATTTAAGGTAGCAAATCTACAATCAAGGAAGAAATGTTGTGAATACCGTACAAGGAAGGGAAGAGTTTCTCGAGTAAATGTGTTGGGAAATCTCATACAAATTAAGCGTTAATAAGATGAAAACAGGATAAATATGGCACGGCGTTGAAGAAAAGGGATGTTATACGACGAATTGGAGAAAAATGGGAGAGAGACTACTAGATAAAATATTTAACTTTGCGGAAGACAATAAAAAGGTGACAATACCGACCTCTTCGTGGTTAGGGACTGATGATTTAGCTTCGTCCCTATAGTCCAGATAACAGGACACCCCTTCTAGGGGAAATAATTGAGCAACAACATCGTACTACTATGAATTGTAATGCGAGAATGTCATACAAGGTGGAAAAAGGAGAAATGGATAATGTTGAGAAGAGACAATGAGCCTAACAATTGTGGAATTTAACCCCGGTAATTATTGATCTGTAAAGGAACGGGGAAAAGAAAGCAAATAATTAAATAAATAAATAAAAAGGTGATACCATACCGCGCGAACACGTTCATGATATAACTGTTCCTATAGAAACGATTGTAAAAGTTGATATATAGCTTACGAACCACCTAAATTTTATTTCAGACCCAACTTCAAGACTTACGAAACGATAGAAAAATCACAACGAATACAAAAATCTCACGTGACGCCGACTGGCAAGTAAACTCCTTTAAGTATGGCGTCGATGGTCCATGGGGACGTCGCCTTTTGTTGAAATAATTTCATCAAATGCATGCATGCAGCACCGAAACTCGACAAGGATTGCATAAATATAATGTAAAAATTATTTAGCTGGCAGCTTGCTTAGATTTATCTGCAGTGACTTGAAAATTTGTAAAATAGTAGTGCGTTGTATGTAGTTTTCATGTGTTTTGCGTCTTGCGTAATAGTAACGTGTTTAAGATCCTTATGGCAAAACCAGTGGGACGATAGACGTGTCTATACGGAAAAATAGGAAGCTTTGTAAGAGAACATTGTTAGGAAGGGAGAATGAAGGAACAGATATAGACAATTACTTGTGTAGGCAGCAATGAATGACAATAATACAAAACCGCAAACTATAATCGGAAATGAAGACACATCATGTTCAAGTGAAAGGTTTAATGAGGAGGATACTGAATATCGTGTAACGACAATGCCGATGACGAGATTAAGTAAACTGCAGTATGTTGAGTATGGATTTAGGACTGACGCTAGAAACAAAGAAATTGATGCTAGGATGGTTAAGGAGAAATACCATAAATTACAGGAGTTACTGAAATATTAAAACAATATCAAGTAAAGTACAAGATCAGGCTACGTGTGGTGTAAACGATTTATGGCGTTACATAAGAATACTAACAGCGAAGAATAATAAAACAATAGGTAAAATAGAATTTTCGGAAGGGATCGGGAATGTCAAGATCTCCTGGGGGGAGATGATTGAAAAACTGAAACAGAATAAGGAATTTATTTTAGGTACCAACGTATTAGAGCAAATGGAAGAAAGAATGATTAATGTCAACAGCAAACGGCATAATATGCTAGGAGATATTGATTGGAAAAACATCAAGATTAACAGGGAGACGCAAAGGGAATTATACACCAAAATTATAAAAGGGATAGAAGGGAAAATTACAAGACCTTATGTTACAGGTTCTGCATGAAATGGAGTATATAATAGCACCAATGATTGAAAGTACAGTTAGGAGTATGGGAGTTAACGGATTGAAGCAGAAGATTACTGAAATGGTGAGAGCAATGAACAAAGCAAAGGACGAGTTAAAGGAGGATTTACGGCGACTTCGTGATACATGCAGGACAAATATAGAAGCGGACCTCAATGGAAACTCGATTATATTAAGAATTAATGGTTCAAAAAATTCAAGAAAAAAATATGCGGATGGAAGTTACGCAAAAAATGGAAATTATGCAAAAATAATTAAAGGAGGTTACACAGGAAATAAGAGGACACAGACGGTTCTCCTTGAAAATAAGAAAGGCGCCGGTGTTGATATTTTGGAAGAACTAAGAAATTTTAATAAGCAAAGAAGGATTGAAAATAGATATTGAATCAAGTAAAGTTACTCAAAAAGATGATTTATTGTTAATTCTGCAGGATGAAGACGAAATACGAAAGCTGCAAGCAGTATTAACAAAAACTAGTGGTTTGGAATTAAAGAATTTGAAGAAGCGTAAACCGAGAATAATAATTTTGCGGGTATGTGAGAAAAAAAGAGGAAGAACAGTTTTTGAGGGAGTTTAGAACACCGAATTTGGCAAATTTGATAGCGAAGACGGAAAGCAAGGAGATGTAACAGTGGTGAAGAAATATAAAGTAATCAGGATGAATTGTTGTAATTGGTATGTGGAATTGAATGCAAGCATTTGCAAGAGAATAATGAAAAAAAAGAGTATACTTGGGGATGCCCATGCGATGTTACAAGTGTCAGCGTTACGACCATTAATTTTGTAAGGAAAAGTTTGATATTTGCTGCCACTGTGCCATGGAAGGGCATGAGTACAGGAACTGAAAAAGGAAGAATGTGAGAGCAAGATGTATGAACTGCTTCAGAAGATGTTATGCACATGACCGTAGTATTAGGGATCGATGTTGCAAGGAGTATGTGTTGATAAAGGGGTTAATAAAAATTAAAAATTTATTATGAAGATTAATGTCTCGCAGGTAAACTTGCAGAAGGAATAATTGGTAGCCAGGAGATTGTAGAGATCGTCAAGAGGCATATGGTAGACATCTGTTTAGTTCAAGAGCCCTGCACAACATTCGGAAAATAGGCTTTCATCTTGCTACAGTGTAGAGACATATGTAGAGAGCCTGCTAAGTCCGCAGTCTACATGACAAATGCACATTTAGATGTGTTAGAAATAAGTAAGTTTAACACAAAATGGATGCAGGTTTTCATTGTGTGTGTGTATATATATATATATATATATATATATATATATATATATATATATATATATATATATATATATATATTCTAACGACCCAGATTCGTTAGTGAATCTTTTGATAATTAATAGATTTTTTCGGGAGATGTAACAGCGAGTTAGAACAAAAATACATAGAACGTTGATTTAAATGTGGCGCCGAGAGGGGCGTATTCTGAGAGCGAGGCGAAGCAACAGAATATTTTTGAGTAAAATCCGTGATGAACTTTAGATCATGAAAGCACCTGAGTGAGCCCGCGAAGCGAATAACAAGAAGGTAATCTGATTGCGAATTAAACGAGGCGTGAAAAAAAGTGGGGGCTAATGTTGAGGTGGAGAGACGAAACGAGGATTCTTCCTCAATTGTTCGAGAGAGATCGTAAGAGGTGGTTCGGAATTGTTCGTGATAGATCGGAAGAGGTAGTTCTCATTTGTACGAGACGGTTCATTTTACGTAGTGGAGAACGTGGGTTTTTGAAGTACGGGAATTAGCAACATGAAAAGTGATATTTAAACACACGTGGTATTGAAGAGTATAGAGGGAAGTTGAACCGCACAGGCGTTATTTAATCAAAATTGATTAATACTATTGTACAATTAATGTGAGAACGAAGATTATTTTCCGGCGAATATCATTTCACGATACAGTTTTTATAGTACTCGTAATTAGAGGAAAGACGGCCGCAGTAAGTCGAACGTAAGAATCATAGGATCGTTTGAAGGAAGCTCCAAGTGAAGCTACAACCTATTTACGAAAGCATTAGTTCGAATACGAACGAGTTGACGCCAATATTCGAGGGGGAAGCAGAGCTGACCAGACCACGTGGTGAGAAG